>JASFCX010000033.1:0-30092 GCA_036937015.1 Crucibulum parvulum | reverse complement strand
TCTTTTATTTTCTAGGTATACAGGTTTATTCTAGGTTTATTATATATATTCCTACACTACAAGCCGGTGCCTAGGTCAACACCATATACATCAGTAAAAAAAGTTGCCTGCCCATGAGTCTTCTACCATAGTAACTAGTATGAGAGGGGTGAGTCATATGAGATGTGCCCATATTTTCTGTCATTTAGATCATGTTCTTACATTTTATTTGTGTATTTTAGTCATTTGTATTCTACATAGTAGTGATCAATCATCTGGCAGAGCAACAACAAGAAGCTCAAATCCATAGTTCTATAATTAGATATACAGAATGATCATCCAAGGCAGAGTTTGAATGGGACTTTATGATTTTATTGACAATAGGCTTTTGCTCTTATCCTTGAACTGCCATCTTCCTCTCCAGTGCCTCCTCCTACCTGCTGCCACTATAACCACTATACACCCCTCCTCTCCAAAAGAGATGTAGGCCCATGCACCCTTTGACCACCATTGATGGGCAGCCATACAATGGCTGGTGCAAAGATGTCAAAAATAGCACAACAATGTGAAGGATGGTACAACAACACAACAACACAACAGCATGAGAATGATGATAAGGGCTGCATTATGAGCAACCTGGAGGATGGCATAAGTGTAACAAGGCATTATGCAGTGTGGGTCCAGCAATGGAGGCAATGGCACAAGTATGGTGATGAGGATATTGGGCACCATGCATGCTATGGTGAGTAAAACCCCTCTGGAGTGAGTTTCAACTTGCTCTGGCTCTCCCTTGCATTCACTTGTCCATTCACACTTCCCAGCACCCCACTAAGTAACTTGAATGCTGAGCATATGTGCATTAATATGTGAGTAAAGCCCATTGGAGTTGTTGTCCACCTATGCTGACCCCATTTTGGCATTTCTTTCATCCATCCAGGTCAGATAGCTTCAACTTTGAAATTGCCTTAAGTGCCTTGTACATTACTGCCAAATGATCCTTCACATTTACTGTAAAACCTTCATTACATTGAGAACATACATAGAAGCAGTAATGTAGTATATGAGTAGTAGATATTTAGCTACTCAGTTAAAGAATGTTTGAGTAGTGGGTATTTAGCTATTCATTCATATTCTGAGTAGCAGGAATTAAGCTACTTATGTCTTATTCTAAGTTGCAGAAATTAAGCTACTTATCTCATATTCTCAGTAGCAGAAATTCAGCTACTCATCTGTTATTCTGAGTGGCAGGAAGTCAGCTACTCATCTCTTATTCTGAGTAGCAGGAATTAAGCTACTCATCTCATATTCTGGGTAGCAGGAAGTGAGCTACTCATCTCTTATTCTAAGTAGCAGGTATTCAACTACCCAGTTTAATATCTGAGTAGCAGATATTCAGTCACTTACTTTGGTATCTGGGCAGCTGGTATTCAGCTACTTAATTTCATATTAGAGTAGCAGATATTCATCTACTCACCTATCTGTTATCTGAGTAGCAGATACTCAGTTACCTGCTGTAATATTTGAGTAGCCAGAAGTTAGCTACTCACTTTGATACCTCAGTAGCCAGAATTCAGCTACTTACTTTGATATCTCAGTAGTGGGAATTTAACTACTCACTTTGATATCTCAGTAGCAGGAATTTAGCTACTCACTTTGATATCTCAGTAACAGGAATTTAGCTACTCACTTTGATATCTCAGTAGCAGGAATTCAGCTACCCACTTTAATATCTCAGTAGCAGGTATTAAGCTACTCACTTTGATATCTCAGTAGCACTCTAATAGCTGAGTAGCAGGAATCAGCTGCTCACTGTAATATCTCAGTAGCAGGTATTTAGCTACCCAGTTTCATATCTGAGTAGCAGGAATTCAGCTACTCACTTTCACATCTCAGTAGCAGCTATTCAGCTACCCATGTATCTATTATTTGAGTAGCAGGAATTTAGCTAACCCTGGTATGTGACCTGCCCACTGTACACACTAGGGTACTCATAATATAGGTATATATATTTTACATACCAGGGTGGTTATAAATAATGCTGGTATATATACCATGATGGTCATAAATACCACTGGAATGTTATTGCACATACTATGGTGGTTTATAAATACTTCTGGTATGCTGCTGCACCTACCATGATGATCTTAAATAATGCTGGTATATGTACTATGATGGTCATAAATACCATTGATATATTACTGGACATACCAGGATGGTCTTAAATAGTGCTGGTATGTATACCATGATGGTCATAAATACCACTGGTATGTCTACTGTATATATTACTAGTATGTTCGCCAATAGCAGTAGTTTGCCTACCAGAATAATCACAATTGATAGCAGTATATATCAGTAAAAGCATCCATCAACCATGTTAATATGAAACCAATGTTCATTTCATAATTAAGTATATGTTTATTTACAAAGCCTTTTACTTAACTGGAGTTTGTTTGAAACTTGCAAGTCTTTGTCAATAACTTGAGCATAGTGATAACTGTTTATCTTCATGTTGTATTAGCTAATTCTCTTCATATCATAATCAATTAAGTTATGTATTTGTTTTATATCCAATGTCTACAAGAAATCCCCTCACTAGACTCAATTGGTGTCAGAATTAAGGTTTGTGACTGAGCACAATCTGGATCACAGCCACAGTCATATTTGCATTTTTGTGGCTGAGTTTCATTGATATATATATTAATTATGTAGATATTTTGTATATAAGCCATGTACATTCAAGATTCTACACTATTTGTTTGCCACCACATACTACATTGCTTATTTCAACAATTGGAGTTCCTAAGAATGATAAGAGACATTAAGGTTTGGTATTTAATGTATAAATATTTATTTAATTTAGAACCTAAAATTAGAAAGAGACAATTGCACATGTAAATCACTAAATACCATACTAATTCAAACCCCTTTGGACTTTATTGACATATATTTACCAACAGCATCAATACTGATGTTGACCTAGGCACTGGCTAGTAGGTAGGATTATCTAGAATAATCCTAGAATAGCTGTATACCTAGAAAAAAAAAAATATATTGGCAAGGTGGCCTCACTTCAGTCCTAACAACCCAGGAATTGGGACTAGAGAGAGAGAGACAATGTTTTGAGGGAAATAGATGGAAAATGGCATGATAGAAACCGGAGGACGATGACTGAGAAGCTGACAGACTGATAGACAAACGGCAGAGGCTACGGGTGCACAACAGGCATGACAGAGACAATAGAAAATGAGGGAGACTGCTAGAGAAAATGCTAAAATAGCTGCCCAATCACAACTATGATAGCTTAACAATGAGAGCTTGGACAATTATGAACCAAAGACGCGTAGAAAGGCCGGAAGGATTCCTAAACGATGCAAAAAGAATGAAGTTGTTTGGTGTTGGTGTCATTGAAAGCGTCATGATTTAGTGAGGAGGATGATTTGCAAAGAGTTGAGCTTCCAATTACTTGAATTTATTTGGTAAATTCAAAGTAATTGTCTGAAATATATTGGAGAGCAACTGAGTACAGAGGAGAGAGGAATTGGGGGATGCTGAACTAATGAACTACATAGTGAAAACATATGATTTTAAGTAAATAAGAAAGTCCTTCAACAGAAAGAAGTAAAGTCAAAATAAAATGTATTTCACTTGTAAATTACTAAATGCTGATCCTAATTGCAAATTTTGTTGACATGTGCTTACCAACAGCATCATAGACAGTTCAAGTATATTTACTATTCTTCTCCAGAAGCTGCTGTAGTGTAATATAAGCCTTGTGGGCATCTATATAATATTGTAGGGAACTAAGAATATCCCCAATAGAAGAGACTATTAATAGAAACATGACATAGTTGATTGCACTAGAATTAGATAAGAATTGCACTTGCAAATTTCAAAATACTATCCCAATCACAAATCTTTTTACTTTGCTAACATCTGTTTATTAATGTCATGATCAACTTCAGCAAGCACTGATTTGATCATCGCAATTGTCCCAATTAAAGGTGATATCCAGACAATCTATTATTAACTTCATGTCACATGGAAACCAGAGCTATTGATCCAATACCTTGACATTGTGCTGACATGCTCCCAATGTGCATGCATTAGTGTAAAATTAGTGTAAAACATCAGTAAATTACAAGAAAAATCATAGTTGTTAGTAGAAGAAAATATACTCAGTGATTTCAATTCTCTTTACTCTTGAATCATAAACTAAAGATACATTCACAGCTTACTATACTTCACTGAAGTGATGTGCTTTGTAGACTTTAGATATAAAATAAATTTATAATTTAAATAACTATGATATATGGAAAACTAATTAAATGATAAGAGATAAAGTAGCAAGAGGCAAAGGAGAAGGTACAGGTACAGTTAAGCTAGGAAGTCATGGCCACTGTGGTTGAAGGATGGGCTGGCAACTCATACCCACACTGGAGAGGGGCAGGCAGTTGTTACTGCTGCAGTCTGGGGCTCCCGTTGTTCCTGCCATTGAGCTGGGCTTGTGTCTTGCAGCTGTTGAACTGGTTAGATACCATTGCCACCAATATGCTGGGGCTGGCCTTTGTTGGGGTTGTCTCCTCCCCAGCCCTGGATGTGGCCCCTTCTGTTGTCCTCTTCCTGTTGTCCTCCTTTTTGTCACTGTCTCCTCACTGTCTCCTCCATATTATTAAGGATTGGAATAGGTATATATAATGATTTTGCATAATATAAATGTTCTCCAGAGGATAAATTAAATTTATAAAAATATATATTTGTGAATTTGTACATTCTCCTACCAGAAACTGGTTCAAATTGAGTATTCAACATTTTATATGGCCTATAAATGCTCCCTGAATATTTATAATATATCAGGATACTTGAGGGGGATGTAAGAGACATTCTATTAAAAAATTTCATTGCTTTCTAGGTGAATATGCTAAATATATATGCATGAGTTGTTATGAGCATATGTAAAGTCACAAATCAGCATGCATACTATCTTCTGATTGAGCCTTTTTTGAGCCTTTTGGACTGTAATTCTTTCCACATCAACCTGTATATTATATTAACTATCTAAAATGTTCATTAATATCTTACAGAAGCCCTCTATGGTTTTTCTATACATTTATTAGGCCCCAAATGTTGGAATAATCACATTACAGTAAGAAGTTTGTGATTTTTGAGATCACCTCCCTTTAGCTTCCAAATACTCTTGATTGAAAGGAAATAATCAGGCAAAATTGTCAGCCTTGGAATATATTTAAAAGACTAAAAGATGATAGAGACATTCTAGACTTACTGTACCATCTCTCTATATGTAGTAGTATATGCTGTATCTATCTGTTTGATGCTGCAGAGATTTGAAATGCTTTACAAATAAAGTCTTAAATACATGCAATATTAGAAACATTTGATATAAGTATCAAAAGTACATCTATTAGTATGTACACCAGCACAATGGCAACTTCTTGCTCCTTAAATTACATTTACAATGTTTACAGTGTATTGATTTCATTAGATAGGTCATTTTTCAAGGCATTAATCAAAAAGAACACTCTAATAATCTAAATTATATTTATGCACTATGTTATATGAAGTATTACACTAGTGCACCTCACTTAAATGTAAGGGGCAGGATATAGGCAGGCACCTGATGCTGTGCCTAACTACCATTCTTAGACATCTTGATCAATATGACATAACTTGGGAGTTACCAGACATGGTATATGTGCTTGATATGCTGCAAGCTGGAGCTTGCTGGACATGATTGTGATATATTGGGCTCCATTGATTGATATCTCTTATATGATATGATAGCTCAAATTAAACTTTGGAGATCACTGGTTGTGTCTCATGGCACAAAAGGCCATCACTTGATGATGCTATTGATAAATAGATATCAACAAACCACAAAAGGCTTGTGATTGGGACAGTATTTTGTGAATTACAGGTGCAGTTCTTACCTAATTTTAATGCAACTAATAAAATTGTGTTTCTATTAATAGTCTCTATCACTTGAATATTTTTTTGGTCACTGGTGCACAAATGAGGAAGACACTGAAAGAGTTTAAACTTGTATACTTTACATACCTCATAATCTATAACCTATAGCCTATCCTGTTGTGTGAAACATGCTATTTATAGTATGTCTTGAATATAGTGAAGTAATTCAGGCATTCCAGATGCAATGTCTGTTAGACCCAGTCCAAAAACCTGTATTTAGCATAGATAGAATATGTATATGATTACTGAATCCATTTTGAAGGCCACTGGGTGAGAATGGAATGCGCAGCAAGTTGCCAAGGGTAGTGCAATACCTTGCAGGCATGGAGGATGGTCCTAGAAGGAGAGTGTCAGGTTTGATAGCTGGAGCAGAAACTTGATGGCTATAATTGAGTTACCAGGAATGAGATTGTAGAAGGATTGATTGGGAACAAGTGATTTGGCTGGAGTGAGGCTCAACAGCTAAGGGATGACTTGGGACAGTATGGATTGAGATGAGACTGGGAAATGAGAGAGATCTGAGCCAATATAGATGGTATGAGACAAATATAATTGGGGAGGATTGAATCCAGTATGTAGAAGATACTGAGATAAGATATTTGATATTTGACCAAAGATCCAAAGAGAAAATATAAGTGTAGCTAGTCTCTATGAATGTGTATGGTTTTTATAGTAAATGTGGCTAGGCAATATCTAGGGATTTGAAAGGGGACAAGTGGGTCATTTGGTATCTAAGTGGGACAATAACATATGGATGTCATGTGGTGGTTAAAGACACAAGTGACTTGGCAAGCACTTGCCAGTTATATGTGTGTGCCAGTAACTTGTGTGGGAAGTTCAAGGTTGTGCATAATACCCTTGGTTAGGGTGTGGGGTGCAATCACATCTGGAAGGATGTGGGCAACCCATATGGGCTGTAGTTGCAGAGTAGGGATGATAGCAGGGGTTGTCAAGGGTGACCTGTGTGGACAGGGCTTGGTAATTTGTTATAGTAGAGAGTATTGGTCCAGGGCTGGAATCATCTGACCAGCCAGCCTTGGTAAAGTTGGTAAGTGCAGATGAGGCTCAACATGATGCTGGAACATATGGAGAGGATAGATAGGATGGGTTGGAAGGGAGAATTGATAGGGTTGTGTCAATGTCAAGGAATACTTTTACTTTACTTAATCTAACCAGTAATGGCTGAACCCATGAGCAGCAGGTTAATGAGATACTCACTCCACAGCCTAAGTACCAAATGCAAGCAAGTGCGTCAGAATAATAATGATGTGTGTCAAAGTACTGGTGTGTACTTCAATCATTGAACTTAAGTAAACACATTTAAACTTGATAAATACTTACTATCTATGATGCTGTTGGTAAACACAGTTCAATAAAGTCCAAAATCAATTGGTAATTCACATATAAAGCATATCATGGTGTAAACACTAATGACAAATATATGTCAATGTTTACATTCAACTGGCCCTTTCTCTTCATGGTGTCATAGATAAACAGATTTCAGTAAATTATAAAAAACTCATGATTAGTATAATATTTTGTGATTTGTGGGTGCAATTCTTAACTAATTTTAATACAACCAACAACATTATGATTCTATTAATACTTTCTACAATTTGAGATATTCTTTTAGTCACTGATGTGGACATAAATGCTGACAAGGAGTGTATTACACTTATGGAGACCTCTGGCAAATTGTAAGGTACATGTGACATTTTGCGTATCTTGTTGCATTGGTACTGTCCTTAATTGACTACCTCCTGTCTCATCAATGAATTCCATTGCATGACCTTGATGGCATGCAATGATGACTCTTTCTGATTCTTCTTGAGTTATTCTGACTCATTTCTCTTCTTGTTTCTTTTATCTTCTCATAATCTACTTGCCATAGATTCTTCTTTTGGTTTATCTTTCATCTTGACTCATTTATGGTACCTCTTGCTTACTTTCTCATGACTCACTTAGATAGCTAGCATTCGTATTTAAGGACAGGTACATGTACATAGATAGTCAGCTTTCTCAAAACTGAGACCTTTGACACATATTTCATGCACTCTTAAGTTCTCAATCAAGATTTTCTTTGTGTTTTGCTAACCTCTGGTAACTCTCAACACTCAGAAATTCAGTGAACTCACATTTTTTTACATGTTTTTTCTATCTCTTTTTCTCTGAACATTCGGACTGATCACCCAGGTGAGTTTTTCTTAAAAATCTTTGTTAGCTAACTTGTGTTTTATTTTCAGATGGCCAATACTAGTATATTACATGCCCAGCTCTCTGGCTGCAATGAACCTTTGTCAGTGGACGAGACTGGAGTGATTGGTGCAGCTTTCGATGTTGTAGTCGAAGACACTGATTTGGGGAATGAAGGTGATGTCAACCAAACTGTACAAAGTCAGGTGGATTGCAGGAACTTCTTCTACTGCCCAACATCCCCTCCTCTTCATTCATCAACCAAGGAGCACAATCTTGCTTTAAAGTGGGGTGCTTTGGATGAGAACAAATTGAGTAGCAATCTAGGAACTTGAGTAACACATAGATCACATACCACAACTCAAATCAACATCAAGAATCTGCGCTGCAAGGCAGCAGGACACTCTGTTGAACTAGATTCTGCAAATAGAGTAGAATTAAAGGATGACATGTCCAACTTACCTGGCACACAATCACTCAATATACTTGAGAAGGACAAAGTCCTCACTCATTTAGCCTCAGATACCCTGTTTGAATCAAAGGTTGAAGTGGAGGGCAAGTTTATAGTACCTAAAAATGTTGGTAGAGTCATTAAATCAATAGGAAAAGGAATAAATGTCATACCTAAATATTTCCATCCTTGGTTTGTCCCAGAGGATACTGAGATCAAAGATGATAACAAAACTGAGATATCTTCTACCTGGGAGGTTGGGAACTCAAAGATTAAAGAGTTCATGACATTTGATACATCCTGGTTTAAAGATATCTTTCAGAACATAACAGGAAACAGTAACTTGAATATGGATGATTTATTACCTCCTATAAACGCTCAAGTTGAAGCTGAACAATTCTGTGAGGCTGTTAAAAACTCTTTGAATATACAGAGAAATAAACATACCTTCACATTGTGGGGTGCTGGACCGTCTTGTTCCCACCTGTTAATCATGCTTGGAGCAATAATAGTCAATGAAGAAGGGACTGAGATGGGAGATCCCAAGAATACATCAGATAAAGAACAACTTGGTGGAGGAGGTGAACCATTAGGTGATAAATCTGGTAACAAAGACGAATATACTAAACCTGTGAGCCCTAAGGTTAAAGAGGAAGAAATCAATCCTGATCTTGATGCAAAACCTAAAGACAAAGGCAAAGATGTTGATCCTAAAGAAAAGGGTAAACACTATAAGGAATTCAAGGAGAAAGACAAACATGAATGAGAGAGTAAAAAGGATTGGGCTGATACACAGCCACCTTGAACTCAATTTACAACAACTGATTTCATAAGAGAGAGATCAGAAATCCCTGGAGGTGGATATTTCAGAGCTAGGAGTAGCATACTGAAAGGTAGAGGAAGAAGTCCTCCTTTGGACACATTGTTGTGTTAGATTTGGTTGCACAGCCTCTACATTGATTTGATAGTTACATAGCTTTTGGACTGGTTTGATGGTTGTTTTTGATTGTTTCTTCTATTATTTGATTGTATAGCATTTGAGCACAGCTTTGCTGTGCTTTACAGTAGATAAATAGCTACCATGTTCACTGGATTCTATAATCAATTCTGATCCACTTTTGTGTTTGTGTCTGTGTCTGAGTTCTCATCCACCTCCCCTCTCTTCCAATCTTAACATGTCAAGCAGTAGCAGTGATGAATCTTCAAGTAGTGATGAATCTAGAGATGGAGGTGGTAACTCACCACCCTCTAACTCCTCTTTATCCTCTGAATCTGACGCATCAGCTTCTTCTAAGTGTGGAAAGAAGAAGTCTAGCTCTAAACGGGACAAGGATCAAAAGTATAAGAAAGATTGAAAGAAGGAGAAAAAAGCACTCACTGGAGTTAAAATTAAGATGCCTTTTGTGTGGGATGGCACTCCAGATCTTGATACCTTTGATCACTGGACATACGAACTTGACACATGGGCTGAGTGGCACAGATTAAGCAGTAAATTGTTGCTAAAGATAATGGTTAATTTTATGAGAGGTAAAGCAAGCCATTTCTTTATGAAACATGTAGCTACTCACCTTTCTGAATGGACTGTAGGCTCTCTTTATGAAGCATTATTTAACTACTGCTTCCCTGCTCATTTTAAGTTCCAATTACATGAGAAGTTAATGAATGCGATGCAAGGAAGAAGTAATGTTCAGGACTATGTATGTGATTTAGAATCCTTATCAGTGCAATTCCCAGACATTACACATTGTCAGATGATGCAAATCTTCTGGAAGGGCATACATCAGTACCTTTGAATTCATTTAATGGAGAAAGGTATGGATCCAGAGAAACATACCTTGGACAAGCTTGTTAAATATGCAATGCAACACAAAGACGCTTGTGAAACTCTCTGTCATGAAGAGCGCCAATTCATTGGTAAAGTCCCTGGTCGTACTTGGGGTCAATTCCAGTCTCGTAACAAAGATCAAAAACTATACATACCAAATAGTAACACTGGAATCTCCAATCAGGGACAGAAAACAAATAACAGGTCCAATAATCATTCTAATGAAGCAAATGGGAACAAAGGAATTAGTAATAGTTCTAATAAATGATTTGAACACACCAACAAATTGAGTAAAGAAGAACGAGACTGTTTGAGGGCTGAGGGACACTGCTTCTCATGCAAAGAAGTGGGCCATAAGAGCCAAAACTGTCCATCTTGTCACCAAGCTAAGGCACCCAATCTAAAATTAAATGCAAACTCAATTAAACTCGCAAATGTTGAAATAAAAGCAAAAGCAGCTCAAGAAGTAAACTTACAAGTTGCTTCTATGGGAATTATTGTAGATTTGGAAGCTAAAGCTGAGGGCATATGGTCAAGAGCCCATCCAGATGACATTAAGGAATATATACTTACCTTGTTCCAAAACTATTATGGAACAGAGGATGCAATAGAAAATGAAACAGATCCATGCTTTACAGTAATATGTTTAGATACTCAATATGAAGTGACAGAGTGGTTTCACAGTCATGGAACATACCTAATTGATGTAGATCAGCTAAATGATCCTGATTTTAGCATTGAAGATTTATTGAGTACTCCTGTAAATGATATTCCAAAATCAACAGGATTTAGGTCAACAGAAGAACCAGATAATACATACCCCACATTAGAATGGCTTTGCATCCGATTTGCCATTGAAATGGACTATAGTCCGTGGGCTGATATAACTGATGAAAAACAAGTTAGTGTAGAACCCCATATCTTAGGATATTTACTCAGCTTCCTGGGTACCAATATGCAATTTATACTAAGCCATAGGGAAATTTGAGCTAAGAATTTCAATATTGAAGGCATTCTTGATCAAGAGTGGAAGAAGTATGATACTTACCAAAAGGTCAACTCAGATGAATTTAATCCTCCTCAAACTAAGTGGCAATGCAAAGCAATACTGCTTCATTTGAATGCCACAAATCCTACAAAATATAAAATGAAGAAATCAAAAGACAAAAGTGCAGAGAGCAGTGAAACTCACATTGTCAATGCAGTTGAATGCAATGCAATGAAACCTCATGATTTCAATCATCATTTACCCAAACCAATTGTAATAACAGTCTTAGTGAATAATCATCCTGTGAAAGCACTTCTAGATATGGGATCTATGGCTGATTTTGTATCTACAACTCTAGTTGATCAACTCACACTGAAAACAGAAGTTTTGGCTAAACCACTCACTCTGCAACTCGCTGTACATGGATCATGTTCAAAAATCAATATAACAACAAACCTACAATTTAAATATCAAGAAATACATTGTCAGCATCAATTCAATGTAGCAAATTTAGATAGCTATGATATGATACTTGGAACCCCATTCATATTCCAACATAAAATCATACTTGGAATGAATCCGACATGAGTAGCTGTTGGATCTTCAATTCCACTTGAACTGAAAGGCAAAGAAGTTGCTATGATCACTTCCGCAGCAACTGATATTCTTGAAGACAATTTGGAGCATATTTGAGAGATGTTACGTGAAGAGGTGATGGACCTATGTCAAGATACATCAAAGATGGCGCTACCACCATTTAGAGCTGTAAATCATACAATACCTCTCATAGACAAATACAAAATCTATAAATTTGACTGTCTAAATGCCCTGAGGCATTGAGACCACTATGGCATGAGAAATGTAACTCTTACCTGAAATCTGGAAGATGGAGAGTAGCCACTGGACCATTGGCATCTCCAATGCTAATCCTGGCAAAACCACCTAAGGAAGATGGTAAATTAAGGATTAGAACAGTGCTAGATAAGTGAGAACAAAATAAAAATACTCACAAACTCACAGCACTGCTACCTGAGATGAGTACAATCCTCAGGAATGTGATTTGTCACCTATATTGGTCATTAATAGACAGAAAGGATGCTTACAAACAAATCAAAGTGGTAAACAAACACTTACTTTGCACACTTTTTATGACTCCTGATGGCACAATGATTAGTTTGGTGATGCAGCAAGGAGATTGTAATGCAGGAGGGACTTACCAATCACTCATGAATCACATATTTGCATCCCACATTGGAGTTTTCATGGATGTATATCTTGATAACATAGTAATATATTCAGATACAATTGAAGACCATATAAAACATATCAGAATCACCTTAGATATTCTAAGAAAGGAAAACCTTTACCTTGGAGCAGACAAGATGCAATTTTTTGCCACTGAATTGAAAATTCTGGGCCACATCATTGATGAGAAAGGAATTAAGATGGATCTGCAAAAAGTAGATTGTGTTATAAACTGGAAGACACCAACAAATAGGGATCTTCTGGCAAGTTTTATTGGCACAGTAGGGCACTTAGCAGATAACTGTGAAGGAATAAGAATACCAATGTCAGTCTTAACACCACTCACTGGCTCAAAAAAGCTATAGCCCTGGAGCTACACTCAACAGCAAGCCTTTGAACAAGTTAAAGACTTGGTACAGAAGCATTGTGAACATCACAGAGTGGTGGCAGATTACAGCCCAACTGCTGAATGGCTGAATGTTGTTACAGATGCATGCTTAACTGGAGCTAGTGGATACATTAGTCAGGGAAATGATCTAAAAACAGCAAAGGTCATCACCTTTTGGTCCAGAAAGTTCAACTCTGCACAACAGAATTATCCTGTACATGAACAAGAGCTATTAGCCATTGTAGAATCATTGAAATGGTTCAGGGGAATCTTACATGGAGCAAAGTTTCGAATATGCACAGACCACTGTGCACTAGAATACTTCATGACACAGAAAAACTTATTTGGACAACAACATAGGTGGTTAGATATTTTAAATGAGTTTACATTTGAGATACTATACATACCTGGAGAAAGCAATGTCCTAGCTGACACACTGTCATGAATATACAGTGATGAACCACTTGGAATCATTTGAGCATTGAGTGAATATGTCGGACCAGATGATAATGAGGAGGAAGTGTCATCTCAATGTAAGGATGGTGAAATTGAAGGACTGATCTACACTGGCTCTTCTTCTGTGCTAGCCAAAATAGAAGATACAATTGATGCACCTTGCAGATCCACATGTCTTTAACAGGCAAAAGCTGGAGAGCACACATATGGTGGTTGAGTAAGGAGAGCTCCTAGAACAAAAAATTCACCCAAAGAGTCACTACACAGAGTAAATGATCCAATAATAAATATTGATAAAAGCATGGATGAAATAACCAAGAACTCACCTGATGTTGAATGGAATGAGGCAATGAATAATTCATGTGTAGAGGCACAAGAAGATACAGCTATGGATTCCTAGTTGGGAAATTCAGGACAGCCATAGAACCTAAATTACCTGGGGATAATGACCAGCAGCGATCTCAGATTGCCAATGCCTAATAGCCTGCATTATCAATATCAGAATGATCCATTTTTTCGAGAAATACTCACTAAACTGGAAGATTATACTGATTTTGAGGAATGCAATGGCCTCATTTTCTACAAATGCAAAGGGTGAGAGTGACTCTGTATACCAAATGTGATGATTGGCAACTGTAACACATGTGAGATCATAATCAAACATGCTCACTCTTTACTTGCTCACCTTGGAAGTAAAAAGACATTGAACTTCCTGCATGAGGAAGACCTTGGAAGTAAAAAGACATTGAACTTCCTGCATGAGGAAGTGTGGTGGAAAACAATAGTAGACAATGTTGAATCATTTTGTAAGATGTGTTCTTTATGTGCACTTAGTAAATCAAGCACACAACAACCAATGGGATTGTTGCATACCCTGTCAGTGCCAAGGAGACCCTGGCAATCAATTGGGATTGACTTTGTTGGTCCACTACCCGAGTTGACAACACAACATGGGAAGTTTGACATGATCTGTGTAATTATAGATCATTTAACATCCATGGTACATTTAGTGCCAACTAGACAAAACTATGGTGCAAAGCAAATAGCTGAAGTAATCTTTGAGAATGTATATAAGTTACATGGATTACCAGAAAAAATAATTAGTGACAGAGATTCACTGTTCACAAGCATATTTTGGACATGCTTACATGAATTACTAGGTGTTGAACTGAGATTATTGACAGCTTATCATCCTCAAACCAACGGATCAACAGAAAGAGCTAATCGAACCATGACTCAGATGCTTTGAAATTGCATTGAGGCTGATCAGAAGAACTGGGTGGAGAAATTACCAGTGATTGAATTTGCAATGAACTCAGCATGCTCAGACACAACTGGATTTTCACCTTCTTAAATTATGCAAGAATACCTCATCCAATGATTTGGGAAAGCAATAGTGAGTACCCTGAAGTGAAGAAATTCGCATTACAATTAAAAGAAGCAATAATATGTGCTCATGATGCAATTATTGAAGCTTGAGTACATCAAACAAAACAAGTGAATAATGCCAAAGGAAAGCAGACCTAGCAATAGGTGACCCCATGTATTTATCTTTCAAGAATCTGAAAATACCTAAAAAGAGGGCATGGAAATTGGTACCAAAATACCTCAGTCCATTTTGCATTATCAAAATAGTGACACCAGGAACTTCATTTAAACTAGAACTACCTAAAGAATTAAAAGCTAAAGGAATACATCCAGTATTCCATGCAAGTTTATTAAGACAGCACATACCAAATGATGATAGACGATTCCCAGGTAGACAGATGCATCAGCTACCAGGGTTTGGAGAAAATCCAACTGAATGGAACATTGATAGGATCTTATCTCACTCAGGGAAAGGCCTAGATGCCAATTTCAAAATACAGTGGTCAACAGGGGATATTACTTGGGCACCATATGCAGAAGTAAAACACCTGGACGCAATGGATCAATATTGCGACGCAATAGGAATAAATCACCCAAAGAAATTACCTGCAGGAAAGATAATGGCTGACTTACCCAAAGAACTTAACATTAGGATTGCATATTGCAGAATTGAAGTAACACCAGAATTGGGTGATCAAAAGATAACAAATTCTATAAGAAATGAACAAGTTAGGTCTAAGAAAAATCACAACTCAACTTCACCTTGAGTTCCAAATCCTACTGCTTCTTCAATGGCTCACCAGTTCAATGCTCAAGATTGCTTGAACTGGGAGGCATATGCCAAACAGTTTATGGCATTCATCACCAGACAGGGACCTGATCCAGGGAACCCACCAGCCAGGTACAATGTATTTTGCTTGCAGCAAAAGTTTGCCCCCTCTTCTGATGACTTCCCTGACATTGTGGCTCATGCTCGTCACCCCACTGGACCCCAAGTTCAAATGAGTGGTGAAGCATTTCAGCTTTTTGTGTTGAGTATGTCTAGTGGACACAATCTGTTGCAGAATATTATCACCCAGATGCTCCCCTTGCTTGTGAAAAACTCCCTGGCACAATGGAATATATTTCACAGCCCATCCAACTGCACTTCACACTACGTCACTAGGGGTCACTCTGGTCAACAGACTTACTGTGGCAAACAATATCAATGCAAGCCAAGCTTAGTCAGTATGAGAAAAAATGAATTTATGACTTCATTTATAGACCCACTAATTAACTCTATGGCAGAATGAGTTGGACACCAGCAGAACAGATTACCCATTCTGCTTGGAACTTCAGGCCCCAAGCATGGTAACAACAAGCCTGCTTGTGGGGGGTGTCCCCTTTGCACTAGAAACCACAAGACTAAAGCTGAGCAGCTAGGTGAAACATCTGGATCACCCAACGTCAATGATACACCCATTGACCACAATGCCACACCTGCTGGTGAGGACATAGTCATGCTGAAATATGACTCCCCGACCCATCCCTCTGACAACAAGCTTTATTTTGACTTCTATGATGAGCCCGTTATGGAGGGTTTCAGGAATCAAATTGATGATGGCATGGCACCTTGTACATGCTTAAAATTACTATCATTGATTTTAATTTTACTAATGACACTAAAAGTCACTTTAGGTTGAGGCTTGCCTTATGAGCCTGGAGGGCGAATGTAAGGTATGCGTGACATTTCATGTATCTTGTCACATCAGTACTGTCCTTAATCAACTACCTCCTATCTTGTCAACAAATTCCATTGCATGACCTTGACAGCATGCAATGATGACTCTTTCTGATTCTTCCTGAGTCATTCTGACTCATTTCTCTTCTTGTTTCTTTTATCTTCTCATAATCTACTCACCATAGATTCTTCTTTTGGTTTATCTTTCATCTTGACTCATTTATGGTACCTCTCACTTACTTACTCATGACTCACTTAGATAGCTAGTATTTGTATTTAAGGACAGGTACATGTATGTAGATAGTCAGCTTTCTCGAAACTGAGACCTTTGACATGTATTTCATGTGCTCTTAAGTTCTCAATCGAGATTCTCTTCATGTTTCGCTAACCTCTGGTAACTCTCAACACTTGGAAACTCGGCGAACTCACACAAATGAAGATAAATAGATATAGCTATCCATGATGATGATTATGATGATGGTAAAACATGCCAATAAAATCTGAAAGACTTGCAATTAGGAACACTACTTATTTCTTCCTAACTTAATCTCAATAAAAATTTGATATGTTCAGCCTGTGTTGGTGTTAAACATTAACATTTGAATCATTGCAAATAGTGTATTGACTATATTAATACTTCTATAGTGACCATGATTAACTATTCAATTTTAATGATTCCATAATGATTATAACCTGCCTGTTATCCAGCCAATTGTAATACTTCTATAATGACTATGACAAGTCTATTATCTACTCAAATTTAATGCTTCTGTAGTGACTATAACTGACCTATTGTCTAGTCAGTTTTAAGATTTCCATAGTGACTATGGGTTGTCTACTGTAATAGGGTATTCCTCATATACAATCATTTACATAGCCTATTGATAGACTTCTGTACATTTTTTTATATTCAGTGATGCCCTCTGTTGCTCTCTATGTTCTTGTCACTCTGCAAATACACTGCAGGCTGCCAATATACTGAGCATACTAGCACTATATGAATTGTGTCATTGAAGTGTACAAAATCTTCATCTGTTGACTGTATTATAGATCTAGAGAAGATAAAGAGTGAGAGGACCTCATAGGTTGATCAGTATATAACCAAGTTTAATTTGAATGGAATTGAGGCATGAGCAAGGATATGAAAATATTGAATAAAGTTGAGGGGAAAAAAATCTGATCTCATATAAAAAAAGATTAAGTTCAAGTTACAGTTTATTAATAACAAGCAAATTTAAGGAGTGGTGAATTTTTGTAAATATCTAACAACATTGGAGCATGAGCAAGGATAGATATATATTGAGTAAAAATAGGATAAGCAAGAGGACTCACATTTTTCAAAACAATATACAGCTGAAATTTCAAGCTTCAGTATATAACAGAATATAAGTTATGCTAAAAGGTTTGAAATATAAAATGAGGTCTTAAGTGTTGAATTCCTGCTACACAGATACTGAAGCAGCTATTTGGATAATAGATAGGTATGCAGCTGAATTTCTGCTATTTAGATATTACAGTGGGTAGCAGAATACCTGCTACTTATATATAAAGATGGGTAGCAGAATACCTGCTACTTATATATAAAGATGGGTAGCTGAATTTCTGCTACCCAGATATAAAAGTGAGTTGCCAAATATCAGCTACTCAGATATTACAGAGGGTAGCCAAATACATGCTACTCAACATTGAAACTGAGTAGCTGAATTCCTGCTACCAAGAATATGAACTGAGTAACTTAATTCTTGTTACTCAGAATACAAACTAAGTAGCTTAATTCCTGCTACTCAGAATATAAGCTGAGTAGCTGAATTCTGACTACCCAGAGTAAGAGATGAGTAGCTTAATTCCTGCTACCCAGAATATGAACTGAGTAGCTTAATTCCTGCTACCCAAAATAAGAGATGAGTAGCTGAATACCTGCTACCCAGAATACAAACTGAGTAGCTGAATACCTGCTACCCAGAATATGGACTGAGTAGCTTAATTCCTGCTACCTAGAATATGAGATAAGTAGCTGAATTCCTGCTACCTGGAATAAGAGATGAGTAGCTGAATTCCAATATGAACTGAGTAGCTTAATTTCTGTTACCCAGAGTATGGACTGAGTAGCTTAATTCCTGCTACCTGGAATAAGAGATGAGCATCTGGATACCTGCTACCCAGAATATGAACTGAGTAGTTTAATTTCTGTTACTCAGAATATGGACTGAGTAGCTTAATTCCTGCTACCTGGAATAAGAGATGAGTAGCTGGATACCTGCTACCTGGAATAAGAGATCAGTAGCTTAATTCCTGCTACTCAGAATAACAGATGAGTAGCTTAATTCTTGCAAGTCAGAATAGGAAATGAGTAGCTTAATTCCTGCTACTCAGAATAAGGCATGAGTAGCTGAATATCTGCTACCCAGAATAAGAGATGAGTAGCTGAATGCTTGCTACTCAGACACATTAAAGTGAGTGGCTGAATATCTGCTGCTGATATATCAAAGTGAGTAGCTGAATACCTGCTACTCATATATTCTCTAGGTGAGTAGCTCAGTATCTGCTACTCAGATAATGTGTAAATTAGTTGCTGAATTTCTGCAACTCAGATACCACACTACAGCTTGAATGTCTGTTCTCAATGCATAGGGTGTTTACAGTAAATGCAAAGGACCTTTACCTCAAATGTACAAGGGCCTCTTAGTGGTAATGTGAAGGGTGTTTTGACAGTAATGTACAAGGCATTTAGTGAGTTTTGAAAGTCCTAGCTGCCCCATCCAGGTCCCTCCCAATGCCCCTCGATGCAAAATTGGCACATATATGCACATTACTTTGTCTCTACTCTGCATTTTTTCTGGCTAATCCATGTTTATGGTAGCTCAGTAATATCTCAACAAGTAACTGCTGACTTTCTGCAATTGGCTGAGATTGAGGCACTGAATTGCTTCTCCATCTTTGACCAATATCAGCTTCTGGGTGGCACCCCTGTCATGGGCTTGTCTTCTGGCCTTCTACAATATCCAGTGGGCCACAGCTGTTGTTATGGCACCCTACATCTGCACTGCACGTCTGCCTGCAGAGTGCATAGGATATGGCCTCAATGAAGATAGATCATGAAGCTGGGTGACTTGCTGTTTCATGGCCACTGGCAAGTTAATAAATGTATGTGATCACCATAGTACTGGTCTTGTTGCTAATCTTGTATCATACAGACCATTAGAAGGCCTCCATTCACACTGCTAGCTGTCAATGGCAGATTCAATATCACAATTACAGCTCCAGTGCCAAGCAACACTGCCAACCTCTCATTCTCTGATGATGCCAATGGGATGCCTATTGGTGAATATGTACCTATGCAGTCCAAACACAAAAATTAAGCCCTTCAGCTCTGACAGAAGTTCCCAGGTTATACTTTAATTGCTGGTCCTGTTGCCAACCATGATTTGAAAAAATTGGTAAGCCTTTTACTATCAGTTTGCTTTCACTCATTCATGTTTTCTTTTGGCAGGAGAGCCCAAATACCTTTCACACTGAATACTATGGCATCTAAGGTGTCAACTCTGTTTCAGTAACCCTGCAAGATAAAGTCATGTTTAGAATGAAGCTTTATCTATCTAGCTGCAAGGTTGGAGTAAGTCATACTTTAGTCCTAATGTCATGACAACAACAATAATGAAAGTGCAAACAATGTCCCTAATATATATTGGATTGTACTATACTTTTGATGAATGATATTTAATTTATTACCTTTTTTATGGCCTTTATATATATTGTAATGGCTTATAAATGTCAGTGGGCTTGCCTTGTTGCTTTTTATTATTATAGAAACATGTGACATGCATCATGACTTGATGTCACACATCAACATATTGGATGTTTATCATGAAGTTCAGCAATGGCTAAAACCTCATGGTGGAGGCATATCTTCCCTGGTTGGAGGGATTGGGTGATTGTGGGATGGATGTAGGACCAAAGGTGTCAGAACAGGTGTATGTAGAAAGACAAAAGATTGTATGGGTTGTTGATGCCTTTCATATACTTTTCCTCTGGGCTTTTCACCATCAACTTGTACTTAATTTTACATAGGCAGCTACACCTTTGTTGTCAACATAGCACCAGATGATGCCAATGCACCTGCTGCCCTCCTCCAATATGGACTACTGCCCACAGCACCCTTTTGATCAACAGTTGTATTTTCTACCCACATTATTGAGATTTATCAGGTCACCAACCTTTGCTGCCCTTATATTGCCATCCAGCCCTTCATTAAAAGCATCTGTAACCTCCATGGGAGGGCATTCCATCCATACCTAGCAGAGCAATTAAGTATTGCATATGATGTCTACCTATCCATTCATGTCATGATTCAAAAGAGGGTTGATGCAGCTCTCCAGCATAGCCTCAACAATGCATGTGCCACATGCACTTATCACCTCAAGGATGAAAATGATCTACTTTTCAAGATGCTCTGCACAATAAATGGTAATGATTCCTTGAAGCACCTCCAAAATGTCACCATTCCCACTGCAGAGGGAGATCCTGTGCAAAAATCTCCAATCATAAAGCCTCACATTGATACCAGGACTATCTCTGATGACTATTACCTTACACAAGCAGCAGTGGACAAATGGGCAGAGGCATCATTGGAGGAAACATTTGTAACAGTTCAGGAGCCAGGCAGTGCAGAGGATTTAGGTAAAGATAAGGGATCTGAGGAGAACCCTTGTGTTGGCTGTTGGACAAATATGGTAAATAAACTTACTGCCAAAATGTGGAGAATCTTTGATGAGATAGGTGTGTTCCTTGCCCTCTGCCATCATGGATTTGTATTGGTTATTGCAAACATGGTGCAGAGTAGTGAATTGTGAGTTAAAAAACAACTTTACTGCATTCATTTACTTACTGACCCTCAGGTCAAAATATCCCATTGCTGTAGTTGAGATGCTCCTTGAGGTTTTTGGTGAGGACATTGGTGGTAGTTATGATATTGGTTGTAAGTTTGGGACCACTCTGAGCAAGAGTGACCTCAGCCAACATGCTCAAGAGCTTTGATGCAATGCCCTTATTGGTGCATTTCATGGGCATGCACATAATTACATCTGCCAAATTTCAAACCTTGCAACATATATCAAAGGTATGGGGCTTGAGGACTTGAAGGGCTGTGAGTGGTTTTTCTCTACATCTAATGTATTGGCCTCCTCCACTCATTATGCAAGTGCCTTTCAACAGCAGCAGAGAACCATTGAATACATCCAACACACTGATGCATTTGAGACCCAAAGAAATTTAAATAAGTGCATTGTATATTCAACTCATTTCTTTTGCTCATCCCTTTCTAGGCACCTTCCTTGTCAATAACTACCACCAGGTGCTGGAAGTAATTGATGGTGGGTTGGCCCTCAAGAAAACAATGCAGGATCAAGGTATTGCTGGCCATAATGTCTTTACACAGTGGCTGGAGAAAGAGCACACATACCTCCATGGATTATCCAAAGAGCCTGTGCAGGAAATGCAGGAAATGGAGTATTACCAGTTGCTGGTTTGCCTTCATGCATGCAAGTAAGTGGCTTCAACATCTGATATAATCTGAATTGACCCACTGTGCAGGTCAAAGGTGCTGGAGCTTTGAAGCACCTGGTCAAACTCCACACCTACTGACATTGCACTACCATCTGCCCTTGCAGGTACCCAATGCCAGCACATGCTTGAAACAAAGCTGCACCATGCAATAGAGGCAGTTAGTCAGATGCTGGCTGCTGTTCAAATGCTGGAAGTGCAATTGGAAATTCATAAGTGGTGGAAGCCCCAAGAGGAACCTTGGAAGGCAGCAAGTGCCTTGGTTTCAAAGTGATGTTATCAGTGGTGCTTAGATGAGCTGGAAGGGCTTGTTGTCTCACACATATTTGAGCTTACTAAAATGAACATGTTGCAAACTAGTGAGTGCCCAGCCATTGTACTATTCTCCTCCACCCTGATGCAGCAGCAGGTTATAAACTGCAAAATCATATTGGCAAGGCCTTACATGCATACTCACAGGCAATTTGAAATGCACTTGAATGCTACAATGCTGCAGCAGTGGCACTTTCCCCTCCTCACCCTTCATTGTCATGGGAGGAGGTGGCTGAATATGCATTTCTTGCACACTTTGACCTCCTTCAAGACTGCCATAAGGACATTAGACAATGTGCATGGGTCAAGCCAGCTGCACAACTAGCCATGGATTGCCATTTCAAGTTAGAGTGAGCTCATAAAGAGATACAGCATCTGAATATTGAGATACAGTGCATTGTCACTGATATGCATGATGAAGAAGCCTTTTTACTTTTGAAGCAGAATGAGGTTGCTGCTACTGACTCCTCACTTGCTCATCAAATTGGTGTACATCATAAGCAGCAGACTTGCTTCTACAGCATCCACCAACATTGGTTCCAAAAGCTTGCCACCAACTGCTGTTTCACTGGTTTACTTGAACCTGGAATCTCATTGGACAACTTGTTCTGCAGCAAATTTGTCTTGAACTCTATGGGCATTGATACAGGGGTGTTGGGTAAAGAAAAGAGGGTAGAGCTAAACTGTGAGAGGAATGATAAGGACAATAATAACAAGGATGATGAGGATGGCAGTGAGGGAATAGGTGCTGTTGCAAGGTGTTGGATGCCCTTTCCCTCTCAGCTCATTAAAATACCTCAAGTGTATTAAAGTCTACTAACTAGTACAATTTTTTGGTAAATTTCCAGCTATTTTACATCAATTTTAGTGGGGTATGCATGTACACTGGAGAGTGTGATAAGCTTGACATCAAGCATGCTGTCATTGACAGTGCTAAGTGGGACTACATGATAATGTGCATATGTGAGGGAGTGATCAGGGAGATCTTTGATCTGTTGTGCTTTGTTGTTTTTGCATGGCTTTGGTATGACATATGAGAAGGGATGGCAGGATAATAGCCAGGGGGGGAGGGCAGTGCTTGAATGGATGAGGATAGGTGATGGTTGATGATGGAAGCAGGGATCACATATGCCTGGGCTGATGTTAAGGGACCAGTGCACCAACAAGATCTATTTACTTCTAAAATTTTCATGGGTAGCATGCTCATCATCTACCATGATGAGCAGGTGGGAGGAGAATTGAAAAGGCAGTAGATGGGCAGCCAGCAGCAGCAAAGGCATGTGTGATGGGTGGGAGGGATGGTAATCAACACTGGGCATGGTGATAAGTGCTGCCACACTAATGATAAGTGCTGCTGTATTGATGATGGGTGCTGCTGCATTGGTGATGGGTGCTGATGGGTGCTGATGGGTGCTGATGGTACCCTATTTGCACATATGTATTTTATATTTTATTATTTAAAATTTTCATGGGCAGCATGCTCATTGTGGTGGATGATGAGCAGGAGAGAGGAGGGCTGAAAGGGCAGGCAATGGGCAGCTAGCAGCAGCAAAAGCATTGATAATGGGTGGAAGGGACAGCAATCAACACCAGGCACTGTGATGAGTGCTGATAACAATGGTGATGGCAATATCAAGGGTCCAGCACCCAGACAAGATGTGTTTACATGTATTTATTTTACATTTTATTATCTAAACATTTTACAGGCAGCACAAGCTCATTGTATAGGAAAATGAGCAGGAGGGAGGAGGACTGGAAGGGTGGGCAATGGGCAGCCAGTAATGGTGAAGGCATGAATGAAGGATGGAAGGGATGTCAATCAATACCAGGCACAGTGATGAGCTGGCAGGAGCTGCACATCTCACTGACCTACTCTTTTCTAAGTCCAAAAGATAAAGATAAAGAGTGAATTAAACATTGCAGGGGAAAGCCAAGAAAATCACTCTAACTAAATGTGTAGGTTACCTCCTACCTACACCTCTAATTAGAGGGGTTTTGTGGGACAATCAGGTGTGTATAGTCCATATAAAATCCATCATAGACTACATGGACTTCTTGTAGAGTTTGTTTTATTTTATTTTATTCTTTTTATTTGTGTTCTTTCCTTTTGTTTTGACTTGTCTATTATGAAAAATGATAAGCAAGGAAGTCCTCACTATAAATGAGCATTTAATACTCAGGTCAGATATATTTATGTTGCTAATATATTAAATTTTTTATTTTATTTATCTTTAGTTTGAATATTAAAGTTACATCACTCTGCTATTTCCTATCTCACCCCCATTATTAAGACTTGCATCTGGTAACAACTCTGACCCTCCAACTTGCTTCCAACTTTTTGTTCCAACTTTTCACAAATACCAGATACTGAATAGATTGTGAAGGGCACAGCACTTAAGCTGAAGCCAATGTCCATACAATCCAACTTCCATCTCCTTCCATATACCCTCTGCTATCTTCCAACTATTTTGCAACCTGACAATGATGTACTTGAAAGCTTTTGTTTGGTTTTTGTGTCCCACCTTGTTCTCAACTACTATTTGGCATCTCTTGTCCACTGTACATCTCCTATTGACATAATTATTTTTCTAATGCATTTTCACAGGTTTCTTCTTCATTATT
This sequence comes from Crucibulum parvulum, assembly GCA_036937015.1. Classification (NCBI taxonomy): domain Eukaryota; kingdom Fungi; phylum Basidiomycota; class Agaricomycetes; order Agaricales; family Nidulariaceae; genus Crucibulum; species Crucibulum parvulum. The sequence continues at coordinate 5,001 of JASFCX010000033.1, read as the reverse complement.
TGTTATATAAGTTATATTTACATGTTAGTATTTAGGTCTCAAACTGCAAAATACATGTATTTCAAGCATCCTGATGTATTTGTCTGCCCAGTTGTTCTACAGTATCTATCTGAATGCTCATAGACATTTATTATGCTTATATGACATGTATACATCATAAAACATTGTATTATTGCAACCCAGTCCTCAAAAATTCCTCTGGCATCTGTATAGTGAGTACTACTCTGTTGCATCAATAATAACACTGTCAATGGACCAGATAAGATTAAACTGTGTGTTCCTAAATGCTAATAGTCTCTTTCTGGTCATACAAAGACCTAACATACTGCCCATATATTGCACTAAGACACAAAAATACTGCCTGTAAGGTTATAACATGAGAATCTCATAAGCTTTATATAGACTTTTCTGTCTTTGAAGCTCTCAATTTCATAGTACAGTCAAAATGCATTGTCTGGTTGTGTTCCTAATGCCAGATACATTAATGAACCAATAATTGTTGCATAACCATAAGCTATGGATGAGTTTATCTCCCCCTCTTCCTCTGATTTGTCAAAGTCATCAAGCTTGACATTTGGATCCATAGGATTTGTAACTGGATTAGCATTCTCTAATTGAAATTTCTTGAGTAATGCTTTGATGTAATGAGTCTGGGAGAGTCTAATATGGTGATCTTCTTGTTGTAATTTAATTCCTAGAAGCATTGAGGGCTGTCCTAGTGATTTTGTTTCAAAATAGTAATTGAGTTCCTCCCCAATGCAGTCATTCTGGGCATCTGAACTTGAAATGGCTATAAAATCATCAACCCATACCAATAATATAGTAAATTCTTCGCCCACTTGGTGAATATAACAGCAATAATCAGTTTTTAGCTGAGTAAAACCTAGTTCCTCAAGTGCTTTATTTAATTCATGGTTCCAGACATTCCCTGCCTGTTTAAGACCATAAAGTGAATGAATGAGTATACAGACTAGAGCTGTACCATCCTCATATCCAGGTGGTTGAAGCATGAATATTAATTCATTTAGCTTCCCATGCAAATATGCTCCTTTGACATCAAATTGACAAAGTCTCCAGTTGTGAATAGCTGTGAAAGCAAGTAATGTTCTGAGGGTTTCAAATCGCATAACTGGGGCAAAGGTTCCATCATTTGAATAATCTGTGCCAGGTTTTTGTGAAAATCCCTGTGCAACAAGTCTTGCTTTATATTTGATGACCTTCCCATGCTCATCTCGCTTTTTTGCAAATACCCATCAACATCCTACTGCTTTTCTATCAGATGGTAAGTTTCCCATCTTCCAAGTACCCATTTTTCGAAGTGTACTCATTTCTTCATCCATAGCAGCTTTCCAACTGCTAGATTCTGGTCCTGATAATGCCTCTTGGTGTGTCCTAGGTAAGTCTGCTTCAATTTCACTTGAAATAAGTGCAGCTTCATCTAATAAATTATCCCAGAGCTGTTCAAGGGCAAGGTTAGTTCTTTCTGAGGTTTTTCCCTTTGCCTTTGATGATATAGTTGGCCTAGAAATATCTGGGGGATTATCTGAGACTGATGAAGAGCTGTGGTGGTTTGAATTTGTCCTAGACTGAGGATTATGAACCTTTAAATAATCAATTTCCTTTGTTCTTGGATGAAGTTGGTGATCAGAAATGGGTGTTTGAATTGTTTGAGGTACTGTAGCATCAATAGTCAATTGTAAAGGAGTTTTATTAGTGTTGGAATCAAATTCTGGTGAAGTTTGTGAGGCTGGAGAATCTGAATACTCCCCCTCAGACTACAAACTAGGTATTTCTATGATTTCCAACTCTTTTAGCTCATCATTTTCATTAAATGTGAAGTTTCTTGAGACTTTAATTGACCTGTGTTGTGCATCATAATATCAGATTGACTTAGATCCATCCATAAATTCTACAAAAACCATTTTCTTCGATTTTGGTGCGAGTTTTGACCTATTTTTAGATTCATCAAGAACCCAAACATTGGCTCCAAATTCTCAAAGGTGTGAGACATCAGGCTTCTTGCCATGCCATGCCTCATATGGTGTCATGCTGTTTAGTGCTTTTGTAGGTGCACAATTTTGTAAATAGACTGGGTGTGCAACAGCTTCATCCCAGAGAAAAACAGGTAGATTTTTCTCAATTAGCATTGCCCTTGCTAATTCTAATTGAGTGTGATTAAAGCATTCTGCTACTCCATTTTGGGATGGTGAATAAGGTGCTGTTGTCTCAATTTCAATTCCTTTTTCTGCTGCCCACTTTTTTAATTTTTTGTTGACTAATTCCTTCCCATTGTCAAAGCACATCCATCTTGGGAATCTGCTGAATTTCTGTTCTAACTTTAGAACATGTTCTTTGATGCAATCAAATGCATGATCTTTGCTTCAGAGAAATAAAACTGTTGCATAGCACACACAGTCATCTGTAAAAGAAATATAATATTTCCATTTTCCAATGGATTCAACACAAGCAGGTCCCCAGACATCACTCATGAATCTTTCTCCAGGTGTGTCTGATCTATTTTTGGCTTCTTTTGGAAATGAATTATGAGCCTGCTTGGCTTGAATACATGCTTCACATGATTTTGATGGGATCAAAGATTGATTGATGGCCATGCCATTAACCATTTTTTTTCCAAATTGAGGTGCTCAAGTGATGAAATGGATATATGGCCATATTGTTTGTGCCACTGATCCCAAGAAAGTTTACTGAATTCACAGATTCATTTGCTTGATTTGATCTGTGTCCTTTATTTGAGCCTTTTCTTCCCTTTGGTCCCTGGCCTTCCTTTCCTCCACCTTTAGCCCAACATTCTGAAGAGATATGGCCCTTCTTATGACAGTTATAACACTCCTTGCTACTGTTATCTCCCTTTGCTGCTCCTTTAGTTTTATTTCCATGTGACTGTAATGATGTTCCCATAGAATCACCATTTTGGCCTTTACAACATTGATCCTCTTCTATTAAAATTGCCATGAGTTCATGAGATGAAAGATTTGGTTTATTACCACTAGATCCTAAATAAGATGAAGTGTAATTATCCCAAGACTTGGGTAGTGAGGTAATTAATATCATAACAAAATCTTCATCTGTTACAATATTATCCATGATATGTAATTCTTCCTGTAGCTGTTGTAATTTTGAAATATCCTCTACCATGTCAAATCCTTCCTCAGCAGTGGCTCTGTATACTGCCCTCTGAGTTGCAAGTACTCCCAATTGCCCTTTGGATTCCTTGACTGTGGTAAGCTGTTACCACATTTGGTGTGCTGTTGTTGCACTGCTGATATGGATCATCTCAGCATCTCTGATTGCTAATTCTATTTGGGTGCATGCCTTGGCATCTCCATCTCACCATTTACTCTGTGTTGATGCTTCCTCTGCTGTCAGTTTGGCAGGGTCAACTGATCCTGGAAATGTTGCATTTTTATCAACATATTTTTCTAGTCCAAGGTCACAAAGTACTGCAAGCATTCTGTGCTTCCACAGCATCCAATTTGTAGCCTTTGGTAGTTCCATTTGGTAACTTCCAGATGTGTATGATTCCTCTGTCATTGTGTGATTGAGTTAGGAATAGATGAGAGTGAGTATGGAAGTAAGAGATTTGAGATGTGTGATTTGGTTTACTGGGGGCTGGGGCCCATAACCTAATGAGCACAGCATATTAATTTTATAATAGAATGAATTTTTATGCCCTCAACTCAAGGGTTTATATACTATGTACAAAGTAATCTAGAATATCCTACAAGGTTTGTATATACTTGATCAGTAAGCATGAGACCTTTAATTACTAATATAATATATATACAAGAGTATTCTACATGAGTATGGAATATATGAGCATTATTCCAACATAATGAATTATATCTGAATAAACTATATATTTTATATTAGTGCTGTAAGTCATTCTATCTTCATTTCTATTTAATAAATTAGGATGTACAAGCATTTCATAACTTTCATTTCTTGGATAGAAATATTAAATTGATGAATATGATATTAATGCCTAAAGATTAAATATGTTTCTAGAATTGATTAGCCAAAAGGTAGTGACATGAAGATACATAATATTCATATACAGAGTATACAGTTAATACTCAGAGTGTTAGACCTGGTCCAAAAACTATAGATAGAGTTAGTAGAACACTAATACAGTTACTGAATCTGTTTCTAAAGCCACTGAGCAAGAATTGAATGCACAGTAAGTTACCAAGGATAGCACAGTGCTTTAAGACAGTAGGAGGATGTTCTGAGAGTGAAGTGTTGAGTTCAATAGCTGGAGCAGAGGCTCAATGGCTGGAGTGGGTTACCAAGGAGAATGCAAGTGACAGATCAACTGGGAGTGAAAGATCTGGCCAGAGCAAGGCTCAACAGCAAGGAGATGGTCTGAAAGGATATGGATTGATGGGGGATTGATAGATGAGAGAGATCTGAGCCAATATAGATCAGTTAAGACAGATATAATTGGAGAGGATCAAATCCAGTATGTAGAAGATACTGAGATAAGGTATATGATATTTAACCAAAGATCAAAAGAGAAAATATAAGTGTAACTAGCATCTATAGATATATGAGGGTTTTATAGTGCTATGGCTAGTTATTGTCTATGACTCAGAGTGGAGAGAAAGTGGGTCTTCAGGAGTTGTGTGGTGCAAAATTGTATGGTACATGTACATAAAGTTATATGGTAAATGTAGAGATAAAAGGTGCAAGTGATGGGCAAGCACTTGCCAGCCAGGCATGTACCAGTAACTTATCTGGCTTGATTTAAGGTTGTGTGTAATATCCTTGGCTAGGGTGGGGAGTGCAGTCACATTTAGGAACATGTTGGCAGTCCTGATAAGTAGTGGTGTTAGCATATGGATGATAATGTGGATGGTTGGAGACAGTCTGGGTGGGTGATGCTTGGTAATTCATGGTGGCTGAGTGTCATGAATCACTTATTTTGATTATTGTTTTTCTTTTCTTTTCTAATTATTAGAACAGTTTCTATAATTTTGACAA
>JASFCX010000032.1:2722-30101 GCA_036937015.1 Crucibulum parvulum | reverse complement strand
ATCAGATCTAATAATAGATCTGATGTCATGTGATGAAATCTAAATATAGTACAGAGCTAAAAATAGAAATAGTAACAAAAGACATAGAGAGCATTTTTAACACTATTATCTCCAAGGTTGCTTTCCTTTTTGCATTCCTGAGATTACATTTACTGTCTTTTGAGGAGTTGTTAATTTTTAAGATCTGTGTGAAATACAGAGTGTCATTATTGATAACAATTACTGTTGATAACAAGCTGGGAAATGGAATACATGGAGACAGTGATGTGAGGTCATAGTTGGAGGTCAGAGCAGATTTTGAACTAGATAGCTTCACCTCTGCAACCTTCAATGGAAGGGGAGATATCCTGACCATGCCCACATGCCTGCCATACAAGGAGCCCTCTGTAACATCACATACAATGGGATAGGTCAGCTCGACAGTGTTGAAGAGCTTGCACAGCTAGTTGTTCACTAGCATACATTAATTAAATTAGATATATAGCTTCTATCCAAAGGATATGTACCTGAAGGTAATGTATCTGGTACAAAAGAAGATGAAGCTGCCACCACTGAAAGAGATGTGGCAGGCATTGAATTTGAAGCTGATATGATGTTAGCATACTGTTAGCATACTGTTAGCATAACAACTATGGATCTTACAGAGCTCATTGCACTGTTCCTGGCTCCAAAGAGGGGTGAAAAAACTGGGATCCCATACAGGGGTTGTGGACTGCATAGGAGTGGAGTATGCTGGGGTTTTTGATCCTGAACCAGTGGTTATAGATGATGTGGAAGGTATGCGCCACAAATCTTTGGCTGAAGAGATTAGTACACCAAGAAGTATCTGTTTAATTGGTATTAATCTTTCTTGTTGACTGAGTAGGAGCAGAATTGAGCATGTGGTAAAAGTGAGAACATGTCCACATACTAAATTCTAAGCATTTCTACAGATGCATTATATAGTTTTGCTGAGTACATAAACCTTGATGGAATTTCTACCTGTGCAAGCCCTTGACTGTTGACACTTTTAATAAGGCCTTGCTTGCCTTTCTCTGGACCATTACAAATCACAACTTGCAAGCCCACTAAATACTTATAAGGATCATCTCTCATGTGGATTTTCTTCCCTAGTGCATCTATTATGGTGGTAGGTGGCTCCTGATGGTCCTTACTTGCATATCTGAACTTACAATTGTAGAAATCAATCATTGTGGTGTGATTCACAAATTTGGTGCACTGTTAGGATAATATGTAAGATGAGGAATTAGTAGGAAATTGAAACATACTGCTTGGTGATCAAATACAATTACAAACTGGTTTTTGTGTCCAGATATACCTATGACCCAGCCAATTTTACCTTTCTCCACTCCACAAGCCACCTGAATACTGTCACTAACCCAAAATGCCTTTCTCACTTGAGCATGGGAAAGAGAGACTTCATGGGATCTGGGCAAGTCATTCACCAGGACTGTGACTTCCCTATCTGACAGGTCTATGACTTTTGCTTCCCACTCCTTTGGTCCAGCATTAAGATAAGCCCAGACCCTGTTACCCAACTGCACTCTAAAACTCTCAGCCTGCTTCATGGCATGATTGAAGATATCAGGTTTGATGTATAGGCAGGATTTGAAGGTGAGGAGTTCCTGTGTAGATGGAATTACCTCCACTGAGTGGTACATGTCCAAAGCCATGCCCCTAAGGAATTCCCATCCTTTGCTATTGAACTTGTGCCCTTGATAAGTATGGCCAATGATTTTATTTGCAGCATCACAAATGGCCATGCATTGCAATGTGCACTTGCTTGGCTCAAATAATGACAGCACAGGCCTGTCATTTTGCTGATGCTTCTGTTTCTGACTGGCTTGGGAAGGGTATATTATGCAAGGCATAACAACAGCATCCATTGCCAGTTCAAGAGACCTGGATGTATCATATACTGAAGTTACAAAAGCAAGGTCCCTGTGATTCCTTCCCTTGTGCAGACAAGCCCAAGTATGTTCAGAAGGCATGAACTTGCTCAGCAACTTCTTCAGCTCTGCCCTGAGGTCAAGTCTGCAGCTTTGAATCTGGCTTGATTTGTAATGCAAAAGTGTATTGCAAGCATTTTCAACCAAGACTAAGTCTGGAGCTTCCAAGAAAATGCATCCTGGCCAATGTTCTAGTGCAAATGCACTCAATATACAATCTTTTGAGGTCTTGATATTTGTGAACAATGTAACTAGTACCTCAAGTTCTTTGCCAACCTAGAAGGATGCAGTTAGGAGCCTTCATATACAAAAGCAGTGCAAGAGCTTACATTGACAGGAATTGTCCAGAATTTTAATGGTTGGGGAGGGTTGGGAATCTCTGTGCCATTGTCAAATCCAGATGGTACTTTATCAGCATATTTCTTCATCAAACATTTCATGAATTCATCCTGGTAATCTGTGGACTCTGTCATGACTTGCTGTAAATGTATATATGCAGGTAGCACCCCCTCATCTTGGTTCTCATCATTGCTTTTGATGAAGTCAGCTGGGATATCATCAGTGAAATGTTTGATTGTGAGGGTTAGCACTTACAATCCTCTTCCATCTCATCTTCCTCTTTGTCATCATCTACTGTCACTTCAATATCTAAGAAAGTGCAGGCTTCAGACATCTAAAGATTCTGCTGAATTAGTACATGTACAGCCAAGATAATAGGTTCACATACATTATGCTTTTTTTTAATTAAATGGTATGATGATTCTTGGTTTACATTACTACCAGAACTAGAGGCAGATGGTGAATGTGACATTATGCAGTTGTTTATGACTATAACACTATTTCTAGATCTATAGATACTTGTATTTTATGTACTAGTACTAGTAATATCTGTTGAAAGGGAAAAATTTTAAACATGTATGTTAGCCTCACACTTATATGTTTTTGTTGTGTTTAGGGCAGGCTAAAAATAAGCTATTTGGAGATTAGAATTATATACTTGAGCTTAAGTTTAAACCTGCAGTGGTGATCAATTGTGCTAATGTGCAATAAGTAAATAAACATGTATTCAAACAACACAAAATCAGTAGCAATACTAATCACATTTAAGTGTGTGATCATGAGAAGCTATAAATAAATAGCCATTAGGGTCAGACTCTACAAGAAATGGAAACAAAGATCAAACAACATACAAACTGTATAAATATTTCTCCATACCCCAATACTCTGAACTAATATTCTCCATGATTGAGTCTAGTGCTTCTCCGTCAGTCTCTAATTATAAAGAAAATAAGATGAGACAGGTTGGAGAGCTGAGAGTGCTGAAGTGGTGACCCATTTGAATCCATGACAGCAGGTATTAGCTTGTCTGTGAATACAGATAGGGTGAGACAAAGGTATCAGTGGATGGTGGAGCATGCCTGCATTGAAGGAGAAGAGGCGGGTGGGCAGGTGGGAAGTGCATGTGTTGAAGGAGGAGAGGTAGTGGGTGGCTGGGGAGCTGCAGGATGGTGAGGATGGCAAGGCAGCACCAGTTGCTGTTGGTGGTTGCACTCACTGTTAAAGGAGGAGAGGTGGGTGATGGGTGGGTGGGTAAAGTATATCCACCTCTCACTATTCAAGGAGAACTTCATTGGGGTGTCTACATGTAGATGTACATGACAAGATCATGAGAGACCTGACATTGTCTAACCAAGGGAGTTTGATCATCACCTGAAGATTGCAGCATGTATCTGTCAATATAATCACTTGCAAGGGTGGGGCAGAGCTGGATGCTATGGCCAACAACTCAGCACAGAGATCTACAGTCAGAGGAAGTCGTATTCTTGAGATGTCTCATGATGTGTTATTATCAGCTGGGCCTGTACTCTCTCCGATAGGTCTACAGCCACATTGAGTTTGGAGAGCTGAGGGGTCTGGCTCTCCAAATCCCCTACCTGGGGCTTTTGTACATGTTGTGCCATAGAGAGGACTTACTATGCCTGGCCATGGTAGGCCATTGAGAGCTGGGTATCTAGATTGTACAGAATCACAGTCATTGCTGAAGCCACAAATTCAGGCCTAGGGTTGTCCAGAGGAGATCATCTCCTTTTCTGTGTTTATGCTGACTGGGGAGTGGCAACAGCAGGTCTGTAGGTGTCATTCCTGGCAGTTTGAAAGCTAGATGAACATTAACAAAGTTTTGGTGTCATTCAAATGTAGGAGTTCTACACATTCTGACATTCCAAAGTATATATTAGTATGAATTGAACTACAATGAAAACACTGAATCATTGACTCACAAATTCCTATGTATACACATTGATTCATTACATCAATCACAACCTAAGTGGCAGATTGAACATCAGGGAAATGGATGGCAGCTACAGTTGTAGGAAGAAGAGGTGCCAGTCAAATAATCACTTAATTATAAAGAGTTGTTATTTTATGTCTAGATCTCACAATTGATATGCAGTCCATTACCTTTGGTGACTATGCCCAAGGTTCCTTTAGTGCTAATGAATAGCTATTGAGTTTAATCACTTCTCCTAAGGGTAATACCAGTCTAATTAGTAATTATAATTCAATTAAGTATATGAAATGCTGATAAAATGAACACATACGACATTCAAAAACCACTCTCTGTTTTGTTGTGCTGTATCATACAGTATTGGTTATAATTGGTTGGTAAACATACACATTCATGTAGGAGAGTGAGAGAACTTACTCCTGGAATCTCTGCACCTAATATCATTTATAGATTGACCCAGGTCCAGGTGAAATCCTCTGTGGCATCTTGAGTGCTGGAGATTTTAATACTCACGACAACACACAGAGGAAAGAAGAGATCTAGAGGAGTCCCTAATTTATGTATTCTCTACAAAATCATGTAAATTTAAAAAGGCTTTTGAAAATGTCTTATTTCTTACTACAAATGTATGGGCTTTACTGGAATACTAGTACTATGCTATTTGTTCTACAGCTAATTATAATTAATGTCTAATATACATGATGATCATGATCATGCAGGAGGAAGAAGAAGAGCATGAGAAAGCGTAGTTGATCCATATGAATGATTTGGTTGACTTTAGGACAGGGCTTCATGTGTCACTGCCAAAAGAAGAGCATGAGATTTTGATTGATCTGGGCCTGGCCAGACTCATGTGGCAAAGAAGAAGAGCATGAGATTTAGTTGAGGGTCTAGGGCCTGGACATCATCTCACACTCTCCTTCTTTGCCATGTGAGTTCCATGGCCAAGGCCAGGCCTTGAAAAAATCTCACACTCTTCTTTTGGCAGTGACACATGAAGCCCTGCCCTAAAGTCAACCAAATTGTTCATATGGATCAACTATGCTTTCTTACGCTCTTCTTCTTCCTCCTGCACAATCATGACTGCCAATGTAGTACATGTAGCATAGCTGTAGCATAGCTGTAGCATACAGAAGAATACAATCAAATAGATTGATAATTCTCTTGATGAGAAGAGGTGATGTGTATGTATTGGAGGAGCTGAGCAAAGCTGGCATTGTGGCTAGACTTAATAATCAGAGCAGAGGATGATGATAAAGAGTTCAAGTGTACATATTCAAGAAAATATGTAGCTGAGCTAAAGCAAACACATTCATGATCAATGGCTTGAATAGGGCTGCAGTCAGATATTGACATGTATATGAGTCCATAACATCCACATTATAGGTTTCAATGTCATGTGTGAGTATGCATTGTTTAATAGTCTTGCATGGACATTCACAATCATGCATTATCACAGGAATGTAATGAACAGTACAACACACACTCTCATGATCACCTTGGAATGGCTACAGAGCTAATACACAATAATGTACTTACCCCCAGTACTCTTGAACTTTGGCAAGCATTTTATTCAGCTATTTGTTCTAAATTTATAGAGTTATTGTGATTAGTGATAAGCATTGTTACCACAATCCTAGATAAGATAAGATAAGATAAGCATGACTACCCTTTCATCAAAGGGTGATATATTGACAATTAATTTGCCACTAGCTCTAGCTATAGATCCTTGCCTTTGATTAGTACATCCACCTGGTATGATGGAATTGCCACTTCATCATCACAAATGTCCAGTGCTTGCTCCAGTCTATCCTCGTGCAGCTCTTCTGTCCCTACCTTCTTGTCTGCACATAGTATGGAACTACCTCCAGAAGATAGCTTCATTTCCTTTGCCTCCAGTGGCGATGCAGCAAGCATAGATTGTACCCCTAAGCCTGGAGGTAAATCAAGAGGAACTCTCTTCCCCAGCAATGCTATGATGATGGGTAAGTTGTGATTTCTCATATTCCTAGAGATACTTTTTCACTGGCAATTTTTCAATAGGATCTTCTTCCTTAACATCTCACCTGCAGGAGCTGTACAGGTCAAATTGTAATGCAATCATAATATGTTGTTGAAATGTGTACTAAACTTTTTTTTTACACACTACAGGCAACCATAATGAGAGTCCTAGTGCTGCTTGCCCTCCAGTCCATGCTCACAGTGGCCCCTCCAGCAGGGGGTTATTGCCCCAAGATGCCCCTGCAACAGGCTCACCACACTTAACTTCTTGACTGCAGGGGCAGTATGGTTCAAATGTGGACCATAAGTTTATGGAATATCACTGAAATATGTTCTAACCTGGTTCTGCATTCTACAGGCAACCATAACAAAAGTCCTACTACTAGTGCTGCTTGTCCTCCAATCCATGCTCATAGTGGTCCCACCAGTAGGGGGTTATCACCCCAAGATGTCCCTGCAACAGGTTCTCCATACTTAACTCCTGAACTGCAACAATGGTATGATTCAAATGTGGACCATAAGTGTATGGATGTCAAGATCACCAAAATGTGTACTAACCTAGTTCTGTGTTCTATAGGCAGCCATAACAAGGGCACTACTCCTAGTGCTACCCATGCCTCAGTTTGCACTTGCATTAGCCCCTCACAGAGAGGACTATTGCCCCAAGATTTCCCTGCAACAGGCTCTCCATCCTTAACTCCTGAACTGCAATGGCAGTATGGTTTAAATGTGGACCATAAGTGTATGGATGTCAAGATCACCAAAATGTGTACTAACCTGGTTCTGTGTTCTATAGGCAGCCATAATGAGAGCACTACCACTAGTGCTACTCAGCCACCAGTTTGTGCTCATAGTAGCCCCTAAAGGAGAGAACTATCACCCCAAGATTTTCCAGTGACAGGCTCTCCATACTTGACTCCTGAACTGCAACAGTGGTATGGTTCAAATGTGGATCATAAGTGTATGGATGTCAAGATCACCAAAATGCATACTAATCTGGTTTTGTGTACTATAGGCAGCCATAACGAAAGTGCTACCACGAGTACTACTCAGCCACCAGTTTGTGCTCATAGTAGCCCCTCAAGGAGAGGACTTTTGCCCCAAGATTTCCCTGTGACAAGCTCACCCCACTTGATTACTCCTTGGGCACATAATCCTCATGACAAAGGGCCTTCCACATCCTCGAGTTCTCATTTCAACCTAGCTGCCATGCCTGATGTTGCATTGAGTAATATCTATGACAATGATAACAGAAATATTGATGGAATCAATGAAGGATTCAATATACAGGACTCTGGCTTGCATCCACTGCATCATACCTCTGTATGCCATGCTGTCTGATCTGTTTCACCTGGAGGGAGGGAAGAAAATGTAATTTACTCTTTTTTTATTGATCAATCTGCTTAATGACATACTTTTCATCTGCCAGGCACTCATTGCAGCAAACATGAATGCATGCATGCAAAATGTCAATGGTCAACTACATAACATGAATTATAACATAAACCTTATGTGGAGTGACTTCTCCACAGGCCTGAATATATTGGCAGCAGTATTCAAAGAAACATGGGCTCAACAACAATCTACTGCCTCCAGTAGCCTAGGGAGATGGCATTCTTGAGAACTATCGCCTATGCTACAGCATTCAGAATGCTTCCCTTCCCATGCTCCTGCCCTGGTTCTCCAAGCACCCTGTCCACCTCCCACAAGAGAACCAGAATTGTCCCCTATACATCAGTCTTCAAACAATTTACATTCTCATGTCCCTCCTGCTTCCATTCCACAAGCATCCTGTTTGCCTCCCACACAAGAACCAGAACTGTCCTCAATGCATCAGTCTTCAAATAACTTTCATTCTCATACCCCTCCTGCTTCTGTTCCGCAAGTACCCTATTCTCCTCCCACAAGAGAACCAGAATCATCCCCAATACATCAGTCTTCAAATAACTTCCATTCTGATATCCCTCCCTGGGACTCTCAACCAATGTCTACACATGCTCACAGAAGAGAACAAGAAACTCAAAAATTAAGTAACTTTCCCTGCCACTGTCCTAATGATGATAACATGGTAGCAGTAAGTAATATTGATTCATCCTATGCACTGCTAAATCTAACAAGTCAAAAGCTCAGCATACAAGAAAAGCTCAAAATGACAATGGATAACAACATCCACATGTACTCTGCTTCCAGAAGGGAAGCTGATGCCTATAACTCTCAATTCATGCTTGCTTGCAAGTGAGGAGATGACATGGACCCATGCTGCTCTTTCAACAACTTCTGCTTGGATCTCCATGGTCCACCTAGAAGCCCATGGAACACCAGCGCATGTCAGCTGTTTCTTACCTTTTACATCAGGCAACATGCAATAAATCCTAATAATGCTAAAGCATACCAAGATGTCTTGCACTACTTCTACACAAGGGTGAAAGGTCTCAAACACAAATTTCAGATTGCTTCACAATCTCTACATGAACAAGAGATACACCAAAAGCATGAAAGGAGAAAGATGCGCAAATATTATGTATGTTATCTCACTTCTTCCAGATATGTTAGTTTCTAATCATTTGGAAATCATGAAGCTCTTCCAGAGACACCTAGAAATTTGCAAAACTATGCCAAGCCTGAAGTGCCATGTTCCAATATTACAGCAGCTAGGCTCAACAGGAATGTCTAGTGATGAGTTTGATTATGATGAATTGCCTGACAACTTTGATGTCCATGTATCACCTCCCAAATATTGAGTCTTATTGCCTTCTTGGAGATCAAGTGAACTTGACCTTTAGTTATCTACTATGGACAGTGTATATTTTATTCAGCATTGAACAGATATGAATGAGCTCCGTGGGTGGCACTGTTGTCTCCGTATCTGCAGCAATCCTCCTCTCATACAAGAGACACAGGCCTTTGTTCTGGGATTGCCAAAAAATGCATATGCAGAACCTTGGCTGAGGAGTTTAAGTGACTTCAAGTATAACAACACAGTGAAACCACATTCTGATAATTATTCTTTTGTGCATAATCCTGATATTTATCAGTGGATTTCATTCCTTGCTTTTAAATACAGCCTTACAGATGATTAACTGCCAGCTTCATTGACCCAGCTATGAATAATTAGGCATACTGAATCCAACTGTCTTTTATTTGTATTATGGTCATTCTTCATCAAGCAATTAATTTGAAAGGCTTTTACATAGTCCATTTTTGATTACTATTTAAGAAAATTATTTGTACCATGCATTCAATTAGCTTCCACTACATAACTTCAGTCTCTCACACAGAGCAAAATGTTACATGTATATAGTCTGTATTACACCATTAACATTGATCTGCTCTTCTCTCTTATAATTAAATAGAGGATCATATCTAGTTTCCTTTAGTTGTCTGGTAACATTAATAATTTGCATGGAAGGTATGCCACCTAGGTAATGAACCTGGTCATTGCTTACTGAAAGGTAATATATGTTCATGCTTTTCAGGGGGCTATATATGGCAATGCCACATGATTGCAAAAGACAGTTGCAAATGCCATAGAAAGGAACTGTCAAGAATTCTATATGAACTAGAGGCTATGTATGTACATGTATTGAATCCTCTATATTAGTACTAATCATTCACTTCTTAGCACACACCCAACTTGGCAACATGTCGTTGGTGCTAATGCCACGCTGCTTCAACATATACATATCTCTGTACCTGGGATGACTTATAACAGACCTCCAAAAATACTCGCTAGTAATATCGGACCACATCTCTGGCTGAATGCTTGTAAGAAGCCATACCTTCATTTCAGGTGGACTGCCTGGTGCTTCATGCATATGCAATATATGTCTCCTGGTGCCATGTTGTCCTTCTCTCTGATATGAGTGACAGGTGAGTCAATGCCAAAAGAGGCCTTGCTCTTGTACCAATTGAATTCTTTCCAGTTGTTCTGATGTCCAAATGTTTTGGTTTTCTTCAGGGCTTTCAAAGTCACTTGGTTACTAGAAGCCTTGGAGGCGTTGACAGGTGTGAGGACAGCTGGGGTCAGTGGACATCGAATTTCCTCTGCATATTCCGATTGATATGTGTCCCTAGGAATAAGGTCAGTTCTACCAACTCAGGTTGTATAAATGGGGAGGAATTTCGAACCTAGCAGGTTCAGACACAGCCTGGATGTAAAATGGATTGTATGGAGATATAATAGGCCAATTATGGGGAGATACCATAGGACTGGGGGGAGATGTCAAAGGAGGGGGGGAGGCACTAAAGGAAGGGGGGGAGATGCCATAGCAACTAGGGGAGGCACTGTAGGCATGGGGGGAGGTGCCATAGGCATAGGAGGAGGCACCATAAGCTGATAGTGAGGAGGCACCATAGGCCAATAGTGAGGCACTACAGGCTGATAGTGGAGAGATGCCATAGGAACAGGGGGAGGTGCCATAGGCATGGAGGGAGGTGCCATAGGCATAGAGGGAGGTGCCATAGGCATGGGGGGAGGTGCCGTAGGAATGTGGGGAGACATGACAGGATTGTGAGTGCAATTACCAATGTCAATTCCCTGCATACCTCTGTAATATTTGCATCTAATAAACATATTTTAGCAGCCAGGCATTGACAAACAGTTTACTTGACTTACAGGAATGCCACTTCTTTGACAGACATACTAGGTGAGGTACCAGTTGCAGTTGGACTAGTGTTGCCATTTCCAATTGTGAACAGTCTCCATCAAAGTGAAGAATCCTCAATTGCACCAACTGGCCTATTCCCCACAGGTCAATGAATGGTAAACATAAATACTGAAGACATTTACCCTATGTCTCCACCTAGAACCATGGCTGGTTTGCCTTTGCCCAATCTTGATGCAGTCATCCCAGATCTGCAAGGAGTTGAATGATGGAAGAGTGAAATATGTAACAAACATAGATAGCAGATCTCAGCTCCTTGTTTACCTGCTGTGCATTAGCATTTGCAGGTGTCCTTGCATAGTGACCTGGAACAACTAGGGTAGTCGTATCCAGCTCATGGAAGGTAGAGTTCAAAGTCAGAGCATGTGCTGTGGTTGGTGGAGTTCCCCTTTCACTATCTGTTGTGGCTGATTTGACTAGATCTAGAATAGTGGGGGCATTCTGCCCAGTCAGACCAGATGCTGGAATGCTTATATGACCTCCAGCAGATTGCTGCTCCTCACCTTCCTTGAGATCAATGTTTTCAAACTGATCAATTATTCAATCAACTGAGAGCTTCAACAGCTGCATGTTAAGTCAGCAACTGACAGTGAGTAGAGTGTGAAGCTTACATCAAAGATGTGGTTGTTGCCCCTATTGAAATTCTTGTTTGCAGGTAGTGGTATCATTGATCCCTTAGCAATCATATTCTTGAACATGGGCTGGTATATGTGATGAGGTGTTGCAATTGGAAGTTGGGGTATTCAAAAGACAATCCAAGTGAAGGCTTTCCTCAATTTATAAAGGTTCATACCAAACAAAGGGCTTTAAATGTTGTCACTATTATTTGCAAAGCATGTGGCACTTGCCTCAGTGATCTACCTAACAGGGCATTTGATCATTTGGTATTTTCAAAGCATAAGTAGTTCTACATCTATTGCAGTATATTGTAATTAATTGGAAGATTGATGATAAGCATGTATGCCATGGTAGATATACCCACTGAAGAAAATAACTGCAAAGAAGAGCACAAACTTCACAAATTCATGAGACTAAGATGAAATGTCCAGTCAGTTTATGTGGTAAGTTAAATTCATATATATTAATACCTGTGAAAGTGTTGTCCTGAGTTGTGCCCAGTGATGTTTTTCTAGGTGATGAAGCAGTGGTTTCTCTTCAAACTGTGATACAAGCACTTGGGTATCTATGCCTCTGCCTCTGCTCAAGAGCACAGTAGGCTTTCCTTGAATGTGCCCAAAAGCCTTTACAACAGTAAGCCGAAGTTTGGCTATGATAGTGAGAACTTACCACCAACTGGACAGGTTCTTTCATTGTAATTGCTCTGTTGCCTTTGGGATATTGGGCTGATGTCTTGATAAAGCTTTTGTCATTATCCAAGATGTCCAGAATGTTGAGACTGTTGTCATTGCTTCCTGTCACCACAGTATAGTTGTTGATGAATGTGACTGCTGTCACTAAGTCATTTCCCTCTCTGCAGCCAAATATTGCTGACCTGATGAACTTCTGTGAGTACAAGTCATATATATCCAGACCACTGTGGAAATTGGTGACAGCTAAATAGTATTTGGAGGGTGAAAATGCTGCTGATACCCTTGAATATATGTCAGAGGGGAGTTTTTACCATTGTGTTAATAACTTCAACTTATGGAAGACAGTTTGACCAGAGTTTCATTCTCCCTTTCACTTTGTAGGGGTATACAGTACTGTATGCCCTGGTTTATTCAATGTCAGTCATGTTCAATATTGTTTCTCTATTGCTTACTTTAGTCCCAACCCACCCAGTCCAATCACTGCTATGGTGTCCTCATTCAAAAAGTCAAGGAAGGTAAGTGCTACTGGTACTTGCTGACTCCTAGATCTAGATGGCCTTTCCAAATTGATTGAGTCTGGTTCTAGATCCAGAAACGGCCCTATCATGTAGTTGAGATATTGTTAGCAACGGAGTTACAGCAAGGACAATGTCTTGTACCAGCAAATGGGTCTTTGACAAAGAAGACTTGAGTTTGTGTACCCACAGCCAATGTAGTCATGCTCAGATTACAGGCCATGATGAGGACACTCTGAGAGTTGCCAACACAGATACTTTAGGGGTTGTTGTCCTTACCAGGCTAAAATATGTAAGTATTTTCATCCCTGTATTTGGACAGTGTACTTATGATATGTCTGGTTGTCTTAAATGTGTATCTATGAATGTATGAATCTTGTGTCCCCAAAATGAAGACATTGCTTCCTGCTGGACCCCAGACAATGCTTCTTATGCCTTTGTTGCGCAAGCTACCTATGGTGTAAACACAGTGGATGTTCCAAGTTTCTGTCCTATAGACAGCAACAAAACCTTCATCCCAGGCAACCACAGTGTAAATACCATTGCGCGATATGGAAATTGCACCAATAGACAATCTTCCAGTCTTAAGGAAACCCTGAGCAATGAGCTCTTGAGTTGGTTCAAATGTCCAGGGTTGATTTGTGCCAGCTATTGCAGTGTTGTTTAGGGTTTCTTCAGTCTTGCCAAAAGGCCAAGTCACTTCCAGTCAAACAGTGTTGGCTTGCATTGAGATGTTCAGTGAAGGGGATGCAAATGAAGGATGAAGATGAGAGTGGAAGCTACAAGCTTAAGTCACAATTGGATGACTTCTTTGTTTTCTATTTTGGACCAGATTCTGAACCAATAAAAAGTTCACATCATGTGCATATGTTCCACATGTGTCCTAAGGCCTCCTTCAGCAACATCCCATGATGATCATTTGGCAGGATATCTACCACATGGAGGCATGAAAGGGAAAAATCTTGACATCATATATAAAGGATCCATCTGCCATATACACCAGATCTCATCCTCACCTTTCTTTCAACATTTGAATTTGCACTTATCTTTTTACCTATTATAAATGGTTCTAAGTTCCATTAGCTATGGACATCTATTTCATGCTCTGACTATTCTTTCTAGCTCACTAGACTGTCCACCAGGCCACATGGTGTGAGTGTAGGGAGCGATAGCACTGTTGTTCATGAAGAAGAGCTAGAACCCACCTATTATATCAATGTAAGCCATCCAATTATATAGTCTGTTACCATTTTGAATTACTCATTCAATCATAAGATGGTCCTTCCTGGGAATTGCACTTGTGTGCATGCTTGACAGTCAACGATCTGTATGCATGATCCAAATTATACCCATGTTGAGGTAATCCTCTATGTCCTTTCATCTATCCTCACCAGCCCCTAATTGCTCCCTTCTACAGGGCATTCAATTCACTGGAGTAGTATTCAATGGCATTGTATGGTGGTACCACAAGTTTTTGGAAAGTGTTCCTAACCAATGGGAATACCCTTCTCTCTGGATGGAATTCAACATACCCAACAAAATTTCAGTCATTGAGGTTATTGTAGCCTCTGTGGACATGGGGCATTTGTTTTGTGTTGTCACAACATATGACATTCATGGACAACCTAGCATTCCTCTAGCTATCATTAAACCTTCCACAACATGGCCTGGCATTGTAGTAGTATTCCAGTTGAGGAAGATACAAGGTACCTCTTTGCATCCTGTCATCCCCTTGTTGACCAAGCCCAATGTGCCAACACATGTCATCAACACAGTGGTTAGGTTGTATGTATATTTTATATCCTATTCGTACTTCACATCAGCTGATGTATTTTATTTAGATTTCTTACTGGTGTTACTGCTGCCATTGATACTCCTGGTGCACTCATGCCAAACCACTTAATTGCCAAACTGCCTTGCTAGATTCTAAAAGTCTATTTCACTCCCTTTCTAAGACTGTTTTTTCTACTTTCTTACTCATTGTAAACTATAAAAACATTTATAAGCTCTCCGGATACCATAGATACATATGACAACCTCCAGATCTAAACTACATACACTGGCAATATAGGTATTAATAGATCACACAGATCTATATCTTATCTATAATTCTAAAATTGATTCCTGCCAGCCCTGAATGAAACGGATGTGATTATAATGATTGCCGGAGCTTTCCCATGTCTCTCTTTTGTTTTGTCATTTCATATATATATATATGATTCAGTAGTGTTGGTGTTTAGATTGTAGCAATTATAGTCATGATCAAACCTGTTATGTCTGATAGTATAATGTTATAAAATATAATGTCATAGAAATATTTGTAGCTATAGCTAGCTAGTATATGTCATGGCCACAATCATGATACCAGCATTAATTGCCTTTGTATACATGCAAGCTCTTGTGGAACATGTACAATGACTGTGGTGCATGCCTATCACTGTCAATTACATTTTCAGTGCTTACTAACTTGCTCTTTTCTAGATCTAGATCCTCCAGAGTACTAGTACTGGTGCCATATCCACTATACATACATATGGGGTGCAGAGTCCAGACTACTCCTATGTGTGCAGGATGTCATGTGTATCTATCTTTGTTCTATCATTTTATAATATGATATAAACACAGAGGCCAGGTATGTACATCTTTCATATATATATATACATTGAATCTGGGCTCAAGTACCTTATTATTGAGGTTCAGAAGAAAATGTACAAGATTCGCAGTATATGCTGCCCACAATGCCATCAGCTTCATCAAGCACTCCAAAGTGTGCAAAGACTGTGGTTTGCAAATGCAGTACACACTATATGACATTCAATCCTACAACGGGAACATACAGTGCTGGCCATCACAATACTTTACACTCCCTCACCTAGTCTGGTTGGACTGCTTGGATTCCAACTGGATCACTCAGATGCTGCTTGGGTGTCCAAGCTAATCTGGTCAGATCTTAATTTCATTAATAATTTTTTTGAAGTCTTATTATCTTAGGTCAGATTAGGTCAGATTAGGTTGAATCAGCTTGGATTTAATTTAAACTCAGATTCAAATTAGACTCACTTCAGCTTGGACTTAACACGGACTTAATGCAGACTTAACTCAAATTAAGCTCAGATTGTAAGAGATAAATTACACACAAAATTAATACATTTACTGAGAATTGAACCATCAACCTGTCAGACAACAGGTCACATGACCATAATTTGGAAAGAATGGTGCTCAACCAACTGAACTATAGAGACTTTATAAATAATTAAGATTTATTACCTTTATACAACTCAACCTCTACTACTTTTATACAACTCCTGTTACAATTATATATATAAATAATACTTTCTGTAAACTGTATACTCTGTATATTAGTATTATGCATCTTCACATCACTACCCTTTCTCTATACAATTCTAGAAACATATAACTTTAAGTATTAACTGAATACTCTGTATATGAGTATTATGCATCTTCATGTCACTACTCTTTCTATACAATTATAGAAGCACATCTAAGTCTTTAAGTATTAATTGTATACTCTGTATATTAATATTATGCATCTTCACATCATTACCTTGTCTCTATACAATTCTAGAAACATATTTAAATCTTTAAATATTAACTAAATACTCTGTATATTAGTATTATGCATCTTCATATCACTACCCTTTCTCTATACAATTCTAGAAACACATTTAAGTCTCTGAGTATTAAATGTATCCTCTATATATGAATATTATGTATCTTCATGTCACTACCTTTTGCCTATTCAATTCTAGAAACATATTTAAATATTTAGGCATTAATATCATATTCATCAATTTAATATTTCTCACAAAGAAATGAAAGTTATGAAATGCTTGTGCATCCTAATTTATTAAATAGAAATGAAGATAGAATAACTTACAGCACTGATATAAAACATATAGTTTATTCAGATATAATTCATTATTAGCTTCATAAATATCAAACTGTAAATGGTCAAGAAACCCTGAAGAATTTGTTTCTGATAGTACCAGTATATGTGAGAAGAAGAAAGAGAACCTCTGTGATAAGATTATTCATGGTAAAAGTGTATTTTTTTAAAAGATATTATTAACATCTCATGTATTGATGATTGTTATGATTAAAAGTATTAGTAAAAAAGCCCTTATTTACTCTTGCTTTAGCCTGTCTGGTTTATTTAATTTATTCTGATTTTTGATGATTTTTAGCAATTTATTTCGAATTTTTATGGTATTTATTAACTTACACACCTAAGATGAGCTCAGATTTTAATTAGGTGAGCTTGGTAATCCAACCAACTCTGAGCAGCTCGGATTCCAAGCACTTCTGATGAATCTGAGCTTTTTTTTTGGAATTTGCTCAGATTTGCTCAGATTTTTTGATGATTTATAGGGGACTACCAGCCAAATCAATGATTTTTGGATCTGATCGGATTCTGACCAGATTCCAACCAGATCACTCGGATCAGCTCAGATCAGCTTGGAATCCGATCAGAGTAGGTGGGGGAGTGTAAAGACCTTGGCCATCAGGTCTCTTGCTCTACTTGGGATAACCATGCTAGGGATGACAGAAGGCTCACCATCTTGCAGCAACCAACTTCCTGTCTAGTGCATGCTATCCAATCAGCAGTTCCAAATTCGGCCTTGATGCAGCAGTCTAGATCTTCTCAAGAATTGTTATATACTTGGGTTGAAACAATAAATGCAGAGATCAATATCCAGGCTTTGTTGCCCACCAGTCATCTTGCAATCCCTCTTCAATTTTGTAATGTGCCTTCCGAGCATTATGTGACTCCTGAAGAAGATGGAATCCTGTGGCCTAATCATGGCAACCATTGTTTGGTGACCAGTGTTTCTGCCAATGTTGCTCTACTCAACAATGAACATCACTTCTGTGAACTCTTGACATTCCTCCTTACCTTGGTGCCATCAGCCAGGTTGGATGATATTATCTCTCGCATTTTCCATGAGCTATATCATATTTAATGGGAGAAAGAGCTGCACTGGACTTCACAGATATCATCAAACCAAAATGTTGTAAATACAGATTCATGTAATTCATTGTTGAGTTGTAAAGAGATCTACAACTAATGCTTTGTCTATTGTAGAGCCTTATTTCAACAGTCACTCTCTTATTGCCCCCCCACTCACAGCAGCACTTGTTGTTTTGCTTGTACTTCAGTCTATTTACTTTAATCCCTGCCATGCCCTCCAGGAATATCTAGCAGGCAGCCATAGCTTAATGCAATTGGTTGGTGTATGTACCCACTAGAATTATCAACCAATTACCCAAAGACCCTTGCACTGTTTCCCAATATTTCAACTTGGAGCCAGTGATCAATCAGTATATAACATGTCCAAAATGCCACTCATTGTATCCCTATCACCCTCACCACTGTACATCAGGAAATGGCCAGCTGCCCTATTGTACTTACATCAAAACACCTACAAGCTCCCCATGTAGTACTCCCCTATGGAAGGACTGCATTATGAGTGGGACAAACACTGTTCCAGTGCCCATCCAAAAGTACTCACATCAGAGTTTGAAATTCTGGATTGGACATTTGCTTTCTCACAAGGGAATCGAGAAATTCATCAATAGACAGCCACAATCTTCAGCACCTGCTGGGAGTAGTTTAGTCAAAGATATTTGGTTTTCCCAGATTTTTACCTCAGTTATGGATTCATCTGGTGCCCCTTTCCTACCTGGACCAATGAACAAAGGAAAGCTCATATTCAGTTTATCTGTTGATAGCTTCAATCCATTTGGCTTGAAAGTTGCTAAGCAGTTAGCCTCATCTACTGGTATCTGGCTTGCTTTGTTCAACCTACCACCCCATCTATGGTATCAGGAGCAAAATATGTACATGGCTGGTTTAGTGCCTGGACCAGATAAGCCATTGAACAAGCAAATCAACCATTACCTGGAGTTGCTTATGAAAGAACTCATTGAGCTTTGGGATCCTGGCATTATGTTTTCATGCACATATGAGAATCCCATGGGAATGCTATTCTGTGCCATGCTTATTCCACTTGTATATGACATGTTGGCCCTTCAATAAATCATCAGAGCACCCAGTTCACCCACCACCCATTATTTTTGTACATTTTGTGATCTCAACATTGATGACATTGAGGTTGTGGATTGAACCAAATGGCCTCAGAAAGATCCAGTACATGTTTGACAGTGTGCATACCAATGGAGAGATGCCATGTCTGTTCAAGAACAAAATGCTCTATACCAAGCATATGGTCAGCAATGGTCACCTCTATTTTTACTTCCTTATTGTAATCCTGTCCTTTATGCAACAGTTGATTCTATGCACGCACTTGACCTCAATCTTCTTCAGAATCATGTCCATAATCTATTTCAGACTGATCCTGAGGTTCCAAGTAGTGATAGCTCTACAGCTGCCCCTAGAATGGAAAAGATCAAGCAGGTGACTTCTTAGTGCAATGTGATAGCAGTTGGGAAGGCTAAGACCATCACTCATCTCAACCCATCCACATTGTTGGAGGACCTTCTGCAGTGCAATCAAAAGGTCTTATATACTCTTTGTGAAGATTTTAGGATCTGTTCACCAACAAGTGGACTGATTTTAGGCATGAGATGGGTACTAGCAACCAATATATACAACTGGGTAAGTTCATATTCCTTCTCTCTCTCCCTGATACATTCAGTTGTTCCTGATGACCTTCATAGTGACAAAGCCCTCCTTATACAGACCATGATCATATGACACGTACCCAAGTTGCTGAGGGAAATAATACCAGTCAATCTCATGAACCCTTTACTATGGATGGTGATGCAGAAGAGGGTGGTTGTGAATCTCAGCAAGAATTGGAACACATTGATTAAGACACTGAAGACGCTTTAACAGAAGCAATGGACATTACACAGGAACCTAGAGATGATATGTTGGATGATGTGCCACCTGACACAGTGAATCAACATGTTTTAAAAATTATACAAATGTTTCTGGAGTCTGATGGAAGTGAGCAGAGCTTTGCACAGATTCAAAGTAAAGGGACTGCTCAGACATTCATCACTATCTGCTCTATTCTTGGCCAAAATTGCACTGCCTTATATTCTGTATCTTCTAGGAAGCAAAAAAGTGAAGCATGGAAAGCTCTTATGCATACAGTATGTTCCTTCTAGATTTCCTCATCTACATGAGCTTACTATCCACTTCAAGGTATTTAATAATGTGAATTACTGGACTATCTTAAAAGGATACCTTCCAACCAAAAATCACTGTGTTGTATTGGGAAAAGAAGTTATGGAGGCTGTTTGGAGTGATATGTGTAAGACATTGCTTCCATCCTGGATTATGCCTGCTCCAAGCAACTGGGGTACAACTAAGAGAGGGAAGCTGAGTTTGGACAACTGGAGAGTCATTTGCACTATCCATCTACCAATTACATTAGTGAGGTTATGGAAGGATGACACTGGGCATAGGAGAAGACTCCTTTCACATTTTCTGGATTTGATATCTGCTGTTTGAATTGCCCATATGTGCATATTGTCTTCCAAGCAGGCTGATGCATACAACCTTCATATTCTGCATTACTTACAAGGACTGAAGGAATTGTACCCTGACCAGAATTTGAAACTATCTCACCACATAGCCCTTCATATTGGGGACATGTTGGGTTTATTTGGACCAGATCATGCCTATAGCTCACAGTTCTACAAGTGCTATATAAAGCTCCTTCATCATGTTAACACCAATGAAAAATTAGGTAACTCCTCATCATGTCTTATAGCAATTACTCCACTGATTTCCTTCATATGTACAGGTGAATTAGAGACTACCATGATGGTATTGGCTGCTTGAGCTGCAAATCTACATTCATTAGTTATGGATAATGATCTTCTTTAAGTGCAGGTTATGGAGATGATTGAAAGTATGGAGGACATAGAGAAAGAGGATATCAGAGGCTTCTGCCTCACAACTATGCTTGATCCTGACTTGGAGGATAATATTATCAAGGAAAGAGGAACATGAATGGCATTGGAACTTGAGGAGCATCAATTACTATTGAATTATCTTCACAGTGTGAACCTCATCCCATATGACTCAGATCCATTCAACATCTCCGGAATGGTTCTCTTATTCAATAAGGTTTCTCAATCTGGAGTTTGTTATTCAACTGCATACTCTACAACTCATGATAGCCATATAATTTTCAACCTTCCATCCACTTGATTCTCTGCTGCAAGAATTGAATGCATATTAAAGCTCTGTGGCAAATATCCCCAATGCCATGGTCTCAATCAAATCTTTCTCATCATACAGGAATATCCTTTTCTCGAAATAGTCCAAGATCCCTATATGGACTTTGGCTTTTCTGCAGGGTATTTATGAAGTCCATTGCCTGGGATAAAAGGTATCATTCCATTGTGCCAAGTTATATCTCACTTCTCTATGACTCCATTGACATTGACAATATCTGATGGAGAAGACCCAAAAGATGTCATACATGTCTTGCCAATTGATAGAGTAAGTGTGATTTCAAGTGGCCCAAACTACAATATATCATGTTGATATTCACTTTATCTGTTCAGCTCATGGTGTCTTTCAGACTTTCAGAAGATGAAGATGATAATGAAGATATTCTGTGATTAGTGAAAATTATACAACCTCCTTCTGCTGTCTTCAACCAGTACTCCATTTGTGTGCTACACTTAACAAACATGTAGTACATAAGAACCTGATTTATATGTTGGCTCCTGTAATATGTATAACATTATATATTTAGATGCCAACAAAATACCCTATAAAGGGAACTGTTTGTGAATCTCAAGTAGCTATGATCATTAGGGTGGCTATGTTATACAGCACTGTTATTAGTTAAATATGTACCATTGGAGACCAAACACAGACCAAACATTTCACTTAGTCAGTGACACAGAGATCGACATGCAGAACAAAATGAACAGCTTAGTATGCTAAGGGATTGTGAATCGAGGTAGGATGATCAGCAACACGTGCTCTTTTAAATTTATAGTTGGCACTGGACTCAATAATTTGTATTGTGATGTGTATAGTTAATAAATATGAAGAAGTGGCTTAAAGTCAGAACAGCATTTACACCTGCACTTAAAAAGGCCTGTGTGTGATCAATAAATATCCAGGCTGGGAGCAATAAATAATTAACTTTTTGATGACATGACATTCAGGCCAAGGCCTGATGCAGAGAGACATTCAAGATCAATCTAAATCTGTGTTACAGATATGGATCTATCATATACTATTTGAGTCTGATTAATCTTAATCAAATCAACTCCTCTCAGGGATATTTCAAAGATATTATGAATAAAACTGGCTCCTTTGTCAAACACATCATCTCTATACTCCTCTTAGGGATATTTTGATTACTATCAAGTCCATGATCTCTTTATCCTCTTGGGGATAATTTGAAGATATTTTGAATAATACTGATGGCTCCTCTCAGGGATAATTTGAGAGTATTTTGATTATATTCAAAATATTATTGATCAGATATATATAGAAGATATAATGAATGATATTTTGATATAATATAAAACATATTTTAAATATATCTATGGAATAAATTTAGATTATATAATGAAAGATATAGTGATTATATTTTAAATATATCTATGGGATATATAAGTCAACTCCTGCTATGTCAGGAGATTGGGAATGAGTTGGATCCCCCTGTGAGTGAGTCAACTGTGCAACACATGCTAGCATCAAAGAAATACTATCAGAGGGTTGCACACAAGGTCTCCTTCCTTATGAAAACCCACAAGATACATTGGGGACAATGGGCACAGCTGTATCAGCAGTGGAGGAAGAAATGGGAGAAGTTATGTGGTCAGACAAGGCATACATAAACCTCTCTGACAACAAGGGCCACATCTACATCACTTGTAGCACTGAGGAGGAATATCTTGATGCCTGCTTACTCCCAACCTTCTTCCAGTCCCCAATATGCATCATGGTATGGAGTTGTGTCATGCACAATCATAAAGGGCCACTTGTAGTGCTGGAGCATCCAGGAAGGAGAGTTGGAGGGGTGAACATTGCTTGCTACTGAGAACAGGTTGTAGATGGGGTGTTAAAGGAATTTTATGATGACATGAAGAAGGAGAGGGGTCATGTAATGTTTCAGCAGGATGGAGCACCATTTCATACTGCTAAAGTGATGCAATAATGGCTCAGTCACCACAACATCACACAGATCTGTCACCCCCCAACTTCCCTTGATCTTACCCCTATTGAGCCAGTTTGGCATGAGCTCAAAAAGTGGCTCTGTGATCTCCCCAACCCCCCAACTACTCTTGAGCAGCTCAAAGCTGCTATTCATGCTATCTGGGAGGAGATACTGATTGAAGACATTAATAAACACATTATTACTATGCCTGATCATGTTGAGGCTATTCTCACTGCAAAAGGCAGACATACATGTTTCTAAAGTCATATATACATTCACATATATGTCTACTCTACATACATATAATTTTGTGTTGAAATTCCATCTCAATCCAATGTGGTGATGAGATGAGCAAGAGGAGGAGATCTGTGATTGCATGAAACATGTGATTGCAGTCACTCATGATGGGCATGTGTAATTGGGGAGGATTGAATCCAGTATGTAGAAGATGCTGAAATCAGATATATGATATTTGACTGAAGATCAAAAGAGAAAATATAAGCATAGCTATTATCTAGGGATGTATGAGGATCTTATAGTGTTATGGCTAGTTACTGTCTATGACTTAGAGTGGAGAGAAAGTGGGTCATCAAGAGTTATGTGGCACACAATCATGTGGTACATGTAAGTAAAATCATATGATAAAATGTAGAGGTAAGAGATGCAAGCAATAAGTGAGTACTTGCCAGCCATGCATGCACTGGTAACTTGTGTGGGTTGATCTAAGGTTGTGCATAATATCCTTGGCTGGGATGAGGGGTGTGGTTGCATTTAGGAATGTATTGGCAGTCCTGTTAAGTGGTGGTGGTAGTGTACAGATGGTAATGTGGAGTGTTGGAGACAATCTGGGTGGGTGACACTCAGTAATTCATGGTAGTTGAGAGGGCAAGTCTGGAGGTGAGGCTGTCAACCCAGCAGGCTTTGGTGAACCTGGTAAGTGCTGAGGAGGCTTGATAGGATGCTGGAGAGTAGGAGAGACCAGGAGACAAGGGAAGAATTGGTAAGGTCATGTCACAATCATCACCCTGGTCCTCTTCCCCTACATCATATACAAATTCTACTTCACTAACCACCATATACTAGACAATCCACTCAACAAACCAATATGTATGCAAGCAATGGGAGAAGTGGGAGCAGAGGAAACAGTCTAATCACAAGGATGTGGTTTCTAGAGAGGGGGTAATGTCATGAACTGTTCATTTTTATTATTCTTTTCTTTTTCTTTCTAATTATTAGAATAGTTTCTATAATTTTGACAACAAAGACAAACAAATCCAACTCATGTTGATACACACCCTAGTCATACACATTTCATTTTTAGCATAACACATTCACAACACATATCACAGTATGCAGCTGCAGTTCACAGTCATAATTATTAATTACATGCATAGTACACATGTTCTGACTCACCTTCACCATGACTCTTATTGACTCCTTATGAGCATGTTTCTTAGTATATATAGTAGTAGTTGTAGTTTCTATTCTGTTGTCTTTAGCTAGTCATTTCTTACTGCCAATACTATCTGCTCTACTCTCCTATCCTCTCTTCTCTATAAGTTTGTACTTTGTGCATTGACCTTGGCACTCTCTCTCTGTAGATTGTGTTGACATGCCTGACAGCTTGGGTTTTGGATGCAGCTTTCAATTTTTTGTAGGAGACATGAGTGGTGAACAAAACTGAAAAAATATGTAGCTTATTCATTTGTCTATGTTGCTGCTAGCAAGTTGTTATCCATCAAATAAGTTTTTAAAGAAAATTTTGTCACATTATGTTTTATCTATTTTTACTAACCAAATTTGAGTTGATAATGATGAAATATTTAAACATAATTAATCTGATAATGCATAATTGACCTCCAAGGGCAATGCATTATGCATTATGCAATTTTTGCAAGGTCCCCCTATGTCCCACCATGGTTCCAGCCCAAACTTGATGCAATATGAGATTTATGCACTATTGTGTTATGCATTGTGAGATAATCTACTGTATCAACTTAATCTTACTGGTTAACTTTAGCTTGAGTGCTTCACTCCCCTCTCTCACTTTATAGACTGCCTACCAGGAGTTTGACTTCTCATTCAAGTTCACCACTTAGAGTACTTGTCCCTCTTGCCCTCCTTCCTCCAAAATGCAGGGACACACCAGTGGAAAGGGTGCAGCACATAAGCTGAAGCTGAAGTCCCTAGCCCACCTCAAAGCAACCCATTCCCACTTCCCATGCCTCATTCCCACCATCTTCTGATAGATTAAAGATGCTATGGTGTAATGGTTAATTTTAATACTACCAGACAGTCTATAACCAGTAGTATGTGTGTTGATCAGCTGGAATCCAGCTGGAAAATGTGGAAAATGTCTGTCACTCCAAGTGGACTTAGAAGGAGTCTGTGTGGAGTCTACATAGAGTTTCAGAATAATTTGGCTGGGCCACCAGCCAAAAAAACAGGGTGGGCTTCACATGGAATGCCTGGATGAGGGTAAAGATATCCACTCACCTTTACTGTTAGACTTCACATCTGATAGTAACTCTGAACTCTCAACATCCTCTGAAATACAGGATAGCAGAATGGCAAAGGGCATAGCACATAAGCTAAAGCCAAGTTCATCCATTTTCTAATCTCTGCATTTCTCTGAAACACATTGTCCAACTGTTTCTGAATCTCACAATAGTATTTCTGAGAATTTTTGTTTTAGTATTTTATAAACTCATTTGCACAGCAGAAATCAATCCAATATATGGGAACTTATTCATCAAATTATCAATCATTGAGTCAGACTGCAGACTGGTGGCAGTAAAAATAGCTCAACCATTACAAGTATCACTTCCTCTCTTCTCTGCTTCCATTATCCTATTCCCTGTTCCAATTTATATTTAGCTTTTTTGTTAAACAAATTAATGTCTCCAGAAATAAATTCACATTGAGAAACTTTGATAGAATTCTGTTCAGGATATAATATTGAGTATAATGCATACATGACCCACATACCAACCATTTCTGAGTAGCATTTTGGAATTATTTATGCATCCCAGCCCAGATCTTTTGAAGGATGAGATTTTTTAAATTGGATAGAATCACATTATTGATCAATTCCAGTAGACAAACAAAAAAGATCATACCATCTATGTTTTTAATATTAGATGGTTCATTTTGATTAGGGATCTTTATCATAGGCCTTGCTTTGACTAAGATAGCTCTTTGTGTTTGCTAAGCCAGATATTAATTTGTTAGGTGCAGAAAAAGAAGAAAAAACATGCAATCTTGAAAAACTATAAATATTTTTTAAAATACAAACACAATTAAATGTGTACCTGAGAAAAAGACCTATATTAAATATAGAATATGAATACAATATAAACTTACCTTCTGAAAAAATACAATGATCTTCATTTCTACAAATATGAGGAAATAATGCACTCACAGTCTGAAAAGATGGAATTTAGATGATAGCAACATAATAATAAAAACAGGCTACTCACCCACTAAATGCAATTATAATTGTGCAATTAATTCCAAAATGAATGAATAATGCACACCTCCTAATGTGTAAGCAAAAACAGAATTTAATTATATACATGATGTGTTATTAGAACTCCTGTATACCTCCTACAATAGTATTTTATTATAGTAATCAGAAAAGTGTAATTTTCTAACATAAATGATCTATACTCACAGCCTATATGTATGCTTTAATAGATACCATTTGAAGAGAGAAAAAGTGACTCACAAACTAACATTGGAAAGAGTTGCTAGCTTATCACTGATTCTTTATTGATAGATAGACAGGCCACTCACAAACTTTTATTGGATCAGAATGTCACTGATTCCTTATTGATAGATAGACAGGCCACTCACAAACTGTTATTGGATCAGAATGTCACTGATTCCTTATTGAGAGTAAGAACAGCCACTCACAGGCTGTCATTGGATCAGAATGTCACTGATTCCTTATTGATAGATAGACAGGCCACTCACAAACTGTTATTGGATCAGAATGTCACTGATTCCTTATTGAGAGTAAGAACAGCCACTCACAGGCTGTCATTGGATCAGAATGTTACTGATTCCTCATTGAGGGTCAGAAAAGCCACTCACATCCTTTCATTAGATTAGAATGTCACAGATTCCTTGAAATCAGAAAAGCTACTCACCAGCTATCATTGAATCAGAATGTTACTGATTCCTTATTGAGAGTCAGAACAGCCACTCACATCCTGTCATTGGATCAGAATGTTACTGATTCCTTATTGAGGGTCAGAACAGCCACTTACATCCTGTCATTGGATCAGAATGTCACTGGTTCCTTATTGAGGGTCAGAAAAGTCACTCACAGACTGTCATTCAATCAGAATGTCACTGATTCCTTATTGAGGATCAGAAAAGCCACTTACAGACTGTCATTGGATCAGAATGTCACTGGTTCCTTATTGAGGGTCAGAAAAGTCACTCACAGACTGTCATTCAATCAGAAT
>JASFCX010000031.1:0-30604 GCA_036937015.1 Crucibulum parvulum | reverse complement strand
GTAACTAAAGGAAATAGATATAAATCAAAAGATAAATGGAAATAGATAATAGATAATCAAGATTTCAACAGAAACCCGGAAGACACATGTGGTGAATGGAGCCAGGAAGTGTGGAGTTGTATGTGAACGGTGCAGAGTTGATGATGACATGCGGAGTTCAAGTCGTCAAGGCATGGATGTGACATTTGTCCAAGGAATTCTTGAATCTTCCTTTTGATGAGGTTGACAGTTTTGGAGGTGGGAGAAGTAGTAGATTCCATTATAAATGTATTATAGATGTAATAAGGAAAGTGTTAACAAGCAATAAGGATAGGATGTGTAGAGCCAACTGAGGCAACACCCATGTTACATCAGCAGAGAACAAAAATCTATCTTATTTAATGGGCTGCAACTTTGACTTCTGAAGTTGCAGCTCAATTTTGAACATAGCTATTGGCCCAGCAGGATTCAGTGAGCCCAGTAAGTGATGAGGAGGCTTGATAGGTTGCCAGAAGATCAGAAAGGCAAGGAGATGAGGGAAGAATTGGTAGGGTTATGTCATTCTCTTATCTCCCAGTCCCATATCAATCTATACTGTCCCAAGTCATCTTTTAGCTGTTGAGCCTTGCTCCAGCCAAATCACTTGTTCCCAATCAATACATCTACAATCTCACTCCAAGTAACTTGCTCATAGCCATTGAGCCTCTGCTCCAGCTATCAAACCCAATGCCCTCATTCTAGATTTATCCTCCATGCTTGCAAAGCATTGCACTACCCTTGGCAACTTGCTACACATTCAATTCTTGCCTAGTGGCCCTCAATTTGGATTCAGTAATTGTATACATATTCTATCTATGCTAAGTACAGGGTTTGGACTGGGTCTAACAATGAAACTGAGTAGCTGAATTCCCACTTCTCAGATAATACAGCTAAGTTGCAAGATTCCCACTGCTCAGACAATACAACTGAGTTGCTGGATTCCCACCTCTCATACAATACAGCTTAGTAGCTGGATTTCCACTACTCAAATAATAGGAAACTGAGTAGCTAAATTTCTGCAACTTAGCTATTGTATTACAAGCTACATGTATGTTTTAAATATGAATGAGGGTTTGCAGTAAATGTGAAGGACTTCTACCTCAAATGTACAAGGACCCCTTAGTGGTAATGTGAAGGGCACTTTTGCAGAAATGTACAAGGCATTTAGTGAGTTTTGGAGGTCCTGGCTGCCCTGTGCAATCAGTGGTAAGTGATGAGCACAAGAAATCATTTGAGTAGCAGTTTAACTTTACCTGTACATGTGACTTTGGCAGATCTGATTTCCAAAACCAGACATGATGATCTTGATCATTGATATCATCCTTGCTCAGGACCTCCATCTTCTGCACCTTACAAGCTCTCAGACAAATGCTTCTCAAGCTCTTACTGACACTACTTTACTCATGATGTCCATCCTTGAAAAAGCTTTGGATGTTAGGATTGATAATGGTGAAATGAATGCAATACAAAATTAGAACAATCATTATTATGGGACTGGCCCACAATGTGCATAAACCTTAACCATAAAAACTTTATATTCACTTTGCTATGTTGATTTATATTGCATCCCTTTAACTGTTGTCAATGCTTTGTATACTTATCCTGAGCCTGTTTCAAGGTGTTACCCTGGCACTTATTTGGAAGTCATTGCTAAACTAGAAAAATGGATCAAAGACAGCAGCAACCATCCCATACTCTAGCTCAATAGACCTGCTGGGTCCAATAATTCTACTATATCTCAAACTATTGCAGAGCTCTATAAAGACAGAATATATGCTATTTTCTTCTTTCTTTGTGGTGCAGGACAGTGAAGCCAGATACAGTTACTTATTCTCACTTTAGTTCATCATGTCTCTCTCTTTATGCCTAACATGAAAGAAAACATTCAAATGTGCTGAAAAATGAGCCTCATATTTATCAACAAGCTTTACAGCACCAGTTAGAAAGACTCCTGATTAACCCAGTACAAGTGGAACAAAAAGGCCCCTTCAAAAAGAAGAAGAGCCTCATCATTGTTAGGATGGTTCACACATTGCAACTTCAGCCCATCTTTGATCACAACTTTGATCACAACTTGGCCCAAGTTGGGAACCCCCAACTTTGCATCAACTCTGAGTTGATGCAAAATTGTGCATCAGAGCACAATTTTATGCCAACTTTGCTCTGCAACTTCAGAGTTTGAACTTTTACTTTCTCATGCTTCATCTTGCTCTCTTGCTCATGGGTCCATAAGTGCCTTGCTGCCCTTCTCACCAAGCATGCCCAAAGCAAATGCTGCCACAAGCCAATACTTTACACTCCCCCACCTGGTCCAATTAGAGTCTGAGTGGTCTGAGTGGTCCATTGGACCACTCAGACTTAGGTCAAACTTGCTTGGACTTTGACCTTATCTCAAAATTCAATTCAAATTTTTGAAGTGTTTTTATCTCAGCTTGAACCCAGCTCAGAACTAGCTCAGACTTAACATAAAATATCTGTATATATATTGAATAATCACTGATAATACTGTATTACATATTTATTTCTATGTCCTGCAACTAAATTTAAAGCTAATATATTCAAAGGAACTAGAATACAGTATATTTAATACATGAAACTAGTAACTCTGGAGTCTGTGATTTATATAATAATGCTGTTGAGAAATAACAAATAACTTAATAGCACTTTGATGAGGCTATCACATTGAGGGTAAAGATAAGTATGGAGGCTAAGAGTAAGAGTAGCCATCCTTGTACTCTTGGCTTTAGCTCTACCCCTCAGAAGGGAACAGGTGTTTTTGAAGCAGATTTTATTTATTTGCATAACCTGTCTAGCTTCTTTATGAATAATAGCTTTGAACTATCTCTGTATAACAGGTATATAATTCAATCCATTTCTTTAATTTTAATAACTGACATCTAGTATTTCAGCAACATTTTTGGCATTGAGCATGATTTCAGCAAAAACTGAAACATACTTCTTATTCAGTCAATGCATACTCTCATGTGCCTTGGAGATTGGAGCAGGATAGGATATGTCTTTAATAAGGATATCATTCAGGGTTTTCAAATGCTGGATGTTGTTGGTAAGGAGGACTAGAACAAGATTCTTTAGGCTAGAACTCAGAATAAGCTTGTCAGCATAAAAGTAGCAGCATTATTAGACAAACCTGAGACTACATTCAGATTCATAGATGAAAAAGATCTTATATGTTCATTGCCCATATACTCAATATTTAGGTCTAAGTTAATTTCACTATATGCACTTAAGTGGCATGTTCCCTAAAGTTACCCTGTCTATCTCTACATTTGAATAACACCAAGTGACAAGTGTCATTGCAGAATTTAAAATTTAAATGCTCCAATCACATGTACTATCAAAAAATGAGATCATATGATCAAGTGAATTCATAATAAGGCAATTACTAAAAAAAAAAAAAAAACCACCATCATCAAGTAAATTCCCATGGTAAGAAATATGCTACTCACTGTTGGAAATGACAACAGTGAGCCCAAAAACAACATCAGCCCTCTCATCTCCCCCAATTCACAATCTGTGACTCAACAGCTACCCACTGATACCAATAACACCTAGCTGCTGAAAATCCTACCCCCTCAGCTCTTGCTAATGCACACTACAACAACTCCCTCCACTCCTCCCTCACCCTTATAAACCCATCCACCAGCATCAGAGAACTTCCCAGCAACTCTCAAATGTCATTTGCCCCATCCCTGCACTTATAGGAATGGGGTGGAATGCCCCCAGAGCCACCAGGACCTTGACCCACATGTGGCACAGCCACCACATGTCCTCAAACACCAGCCACAGACCTCCTAGGATCAAAACTCAAGCAAAATCCACTATTTCTTCCAACACTGCACATCAAATAGTGAAGCTGGGCACAGAACAAGCAAGGAGTATACTAGCTCATGATGACTACTTCCCAACTCACCTGGCATTTACACCCTCTGTGGCAACTCTCATCCTCAACCAACTGGCATTACAACTTCCTTCAGCATATCAAGGCAAAGTTGGGGATATACTCAGAGCAGTGGCCACTCTGCTAAACAGTGAAGTGATGGATCAACTGGCAGTGAAAATGCAGAAGAGGTGGACACCTCAATTTGACAAACTGGACTAGGCAGTCAACCATCTAGAAGCAACACAGTCTCAGTTGACAATGGCATTACACCAGCTCAAAAACTCAAACTTTTCAACCACCCCCCCCTCATGGCCCACATCTGGCCAACACTCAGAAACAGAACTGGTCCAGCATATCCCCCCATCATATGCTGAAGTACTGGCCTCAGCCACAGCCCCCCACACACAAGCCATTACCACAAGCACATGCTAAGATCTCCAAGTAGTTCTCAAAATCCCCAGTCCAAATGATGATAACCCACTCAACTTGGAGAATCTCACCCCACATGAGCTATTAATGAAGGCAGATCTAGTGCTCTCAGCTGTTAGGGAAGCTGAGCTTAATGCACCAGAAGGGGCATCATTCATTGCAGCACACCACTCAGGCCAATTCATAGTGCTTGAGGCCAACACATCTACCACTGCACACTGGCTCAAACATCCAGAAGTTC
Source organism: Crucibulum parvulum (assembly GCA_036937015.1). NCBI lineage: Eukaryota > Fungi > Basidiomycota > Agaricomycetes > Agaricales > Nidulariaceae > Crucibulum > Crucibulum parvulum. Next base: position 26,015 of record JASFCX010000031.1, on the reverse strand, counting down.
TCAACACCTTTATGGCTAATTTTGATGGCACATCCATGCCTCACATGTTACTGTTTCAGGTCATTGCAGAATTTGTCCCAATGACTTTCACCCCCAGTCCATCCACCTCATTCACAGACCTTGAGCAATCTAACAACCTTATACTAGGATCTGTGGTGGAGGCCTGCCCTGTAAAGGATCCCCATTGATGGAAACTAAACCAACACACTGCACATTTCATTATAGGACTATCCAGCCAATCAAGTGCCAACCAAGCCATTTTCAGTGGACTGGTCATTGAAGAGGCACAAGTATGAGTGCAAAAGCTACTCATAGAGCCCACCTGCTGCCTGCACTGTCAGCACATTGGTCACTTTGCAAAGGAATGCAAGGCCTCAATGGCTACATGTGCATGCTGTGCTAATAATCATCCCACAACAGAGTGCACTGCCAAAAACAATGACCCATCCAGTAATAAGTGCTCTAACTGTCAGACAACAGGCCATGGGGCAGCATCATGTTCCTGCCCAATCTTTGCATTCCAATTATGGACCTACTACAACAATTCCACAGCAGCAAAGTATATAGGCTTCCCCTCAGCAGATCCTAAAACATGGAAGCTATGCAAAACTAAAATCCCATGGGGAATGCTGCCCACAGTATGGGCAAACACTGCCAACCCTACCTCTTCTAGCATATGCCCTCCCCCTAGAACCCAAGATTCAGCAGATACCTGCCCAACACTCAATGCTCCCCCTTCTGCTGATACTATGGTTTAGACCCAAGATCCCAGCTCCTTGCAACAATCAGTGAGGACAAAGGCTACCACTAAGAATAAGAAAAAAACAACCATGGCACCCCCAGCCTTCCTGAGTCACACCTCCAGAACAATACATGACATACAGATAGCCAAACCCTGGGAGCAAAGAGAGGGCACACTACACCACCACTTTACTATATCCAGACCTAGCTTGCAAGCCAGCAACTATGCAGATATACCAGCTATGAATAAAGGGCTAAGCTCCAAAGAGGATGGGGCTACTGAGACATTGATCAATAAAAACAGTGCTCAATGACAGAACATGCACCAGAGAGCACCCAGAGGGAGATTTGCATCTGGCAACAGAATGTGAACTGTTCCCTTGACAGACAACAGGACCTCCTAATGACCCTTGGCACCACTGAATACAACATCTGCACAATTCAAGAACCATATATTGGTTCACATAATAGCTCACAAGCCAATGCCCACTGGTGTCCCATATACCTGACCATGTCAACACCTCCAGGCCAAATACAGTAATCACTACTACTGATCAGCACAGTTATTGCTACTGACACCTGGTCCACCATATCAATCCCATCCCCTGACATTACCACCATCTGCCTCCTAACAGCTGGGGGAAAAATCCTTCATATTTTCAACATATATCTAGACTGCTTACATAACAAAACCCTACAGACTCTTGCAGCCACCATGCACAAGATACACACACAGCAACCTCAGCCAGGAACAACCCACCATTCACATCAACCACAACCATCAGAACAAAATGGAATTACCAAGCAACTGACTGGAAGGCATTCAATAAGTGACTGGAAGAACAACTAGAGGCCCTACCCCCCCCACATAAATTCAGCACTCAGAAGGAGTTTCAAAACAGTCTACAACTCTGCACAAACTCAGTTATGGAAACCATTAATGAAATCATCCCTCTTACAAAGATTGCACCACACACCAAACATTGGTGGAACACAGAGCTCACTCAACTATGCAGAGCAAAAATCTGGGCAGAATGCAAATCTCACCATCACTGGCATGATGCAGGCCATCCCAGCCATGAGCAACTCCAAACAGCACACAATATATATGCAGATATAATAAAAGTAGCAAGAACCAACAAATGGACAGAGTTCCTAGAGAATCTCTCTGAGGGCTCTTTGGGATGCAAGTAATATAGTCAGTGGATTACCAGCAGACAGAGGTCAAGCCTGGCTACCCAACCTAGCAAAGAGACATCCAATCTCCAAGGAAATCATGGTCAATGCCCACACCAATAAGGAGAAAAGCCAACTGCTCTATAAAACTTTCTTTCCATCCCACTTCAGAACATCAGCTCCCCCTGCAGATTCCATATACCTGGATTCAGCCTGGAACTTCACCAACATATCAGAAGCACAAATAGCATGCATCATTAGCTGTATCAACCTAAAAAAGGTGACACACTCAGACTCCATTCCCAACTGTGTCATTAAAGAATGCCACAAGCTGCTGACCCTCTATCTTGGACCACTCTTTTAAGCCACATTTACTTTACAGCACTACCCAGAGGAATGGGCTCACACACAGACCATCATACTTCGCAAGCCAGGCAAAGCAGACTACTCCAACCCCTCAGCCTGGTGACCCATTGTTCTAGCTAATGGCCTAGCATGACTTCTTAACAGTTGCATTGCAGAAGAACTTACCACTATATGCAAGATTCTGCAACTCCTGCCTCCCAACCACTTTGGAGGCTGCCCTGGGCAATCAACCACTAACTCACTCCATCTCCTTGTCTCATCCATCAAAGAAGCATGGAGAAAGGGTAAGGTAGCCACCCTACTCAGTCTCAATGTGAAGGGAGCATTCCCCAGTGTAGCCCTCAACCATCTATATCATGAGTTACAAACTCAAGGCATCCCCAGTGCCCTGATCAAATGGCTCCAATGCACCCTTGCTGGTTGATGCACCTCCCTCTCATTTAATGATTATGCATCTCCCCTTTTTGACATTCCTATAGGGCTGGATTAAGGCAACCCCATATCCACCATCCTATATATCCTGTACAATGCAGGGCTGATTGTTGTAGCTGATGATGCTAACCTCCCACTTCTATATGTGGACAATGCAGGGATTCTCATATGTGGCCCCACTCTTCAACATACCCATGCCATTGCCCACCAGATTATGACTAGACCTGGAGAAGTCTTTGACTGGGCTGATGACCATAACTGTGAGTTTGGAATTAATAAGTTCCAGATGAGTGACTTTACAAGGTAGAGAGTCTGTGACACATCCCTCCACTGTTACTTTGGCATCACACAACAACAATGCAACTGCACAATTCCACTCCCTCATCCATCTCTCCAACTACAGGGCTAGACCATCAAATCTCTCCCAGCAGTTAAGTTCTTGGGCATACTCTTTGACTCCAAACTGCAATGGGGGCCTCAATGTGCCACTGCACTAGCTAAAGGTCAAACATGGATATCCCAGGCATCTTATCTAGCATGGCCTTCCCAAGGTGCATCTGCTGTGTGCATCCATTGTTTATACATTGCTCAGGCAATACCTTGTATGCTATATACAGTGGATGTATACCTCACCCCTCCTAATGTGAGTGACCCAACAGCCTTCCCATCCATGCTGCACCATCTGCATTCAATACAGTGACAAGCTGCTCTTCTCATCACAGGAGGATTATGTTCCACCCACCAATGCACTTGAGAACCTCACAGGCCTACTGCTCCTCCAGCTCCTACTCACTAAGCAACAATTCAGAGCTCTGCTTTGCCTCTGTACACTCCCAAACACTCACCCTCTCTCTTCCTACATCCACAGAGCTAGCAAGCAAGGCAAATTCTGCACCCACAACTCCCCACTTTACCTTCTATTTGAAGCATATCCACTAAACCCAGAAGACATCAAAACAATTCTGCCTGCCCACCACCCCATCACCTGGGCTCCCCAATTCACCACTGTAATTGCACCAAACATAGAGGAGGCCAAAAAATTGGACAACATGGATGACTCTGACATCATCATCTACACAGATGGTTCCAGCTACAGGCACAACATAGGATCATCTGCAGTTCTATATTGCAGGGGAGTGATCATTGACAGACTGCATTATCTACTAGGCCCCAATGATCACTACACAGTCTACAATGGTGAATGTACTGGCCTACTCCTGGGAGCACATCTCCTTGCCAAGCAGTGCAACATCTCCAGCATCACCTTTGCAGTGGACAATCAATCATCTCTCAAGGCAGCACACAGTCAATGGTTGAACTCAGGCCACTCCATCCTTGATAAATTCCTCAACACCCTCTCCCAACATGCCCCACCAATGGCCTCCATCACAATGCACTGGATCCCAGGCCATGTAAATGTTATAGGTAATGAGAAGGCTGATACAGAGGTGAAGGGAGCCATCACACATGGCTCAAGCCCTGCAGCCTTGCTCCCAGGCCTTCTCTTCAAACAACTTCCAGCAAACAAATCAGTCATATGTGCAGCACACAATCAGCATCTCAAGAAACATGCCACTGCAACTTTAAAGGCCTCCCCATGTTTCTCACATGTCAGCCAACACATTCCAATGAAACTGAAGGCCTACCTACCCAAACTAATGGCTATGGTACCAAGAAGGATCAGCAGCCTCATAACACAAATAGTCACTGGTCACATAGCACTCAACAACCACCTGCATTGTATCCAAAAATCCCCATCCCCAAACCGCACCTATTGCCAACAAAACACTTCTGAAATAGTGGATCATTTCCTCCTCAGATGCCCTGCCTATCACACTCAACATAGCACACTTGCAGCAACCTGCATTTGCCATGGTCAAACTTTATCCCTCCACACAATACTCTCCTCCCCAAAACACATTGCCCCCCTTGTGACCTATGTCAATACTACTGAACAATTCCTCAGAGCACTCAGCACCATACCCCAGTGGACCCCCCATGAGAAGAACTCTGAAAGCTAAGCATGATGGCCCTTAATGCCATCTCCCCTCCCACAGCCCAGTATACTCCACTTGAATCTACCCTCCATTACCATGACATCAACTGGCTAGTCCAGCCATCACAGCCCTCACTCCTCTCCTCACACCCCTGGTGTTGTGCTTAGGCAACACTTTGGGTTCAATACACACAACACACCACCAGATTCTCAACCTAGAAATAGCTTAGTAATTAACATACACCACATGGACAGACTCTTTCAGTAGAAGTAGACAATGCACTGTCATGACTTATGCTTAACACAACCAACAATAAAGAAGGATTATAAAAAATAAAAATCAAATAAAAAAAGGCAATTACTCCAAAAATAACAGTATTTGTGGATATTAAGCAGTTTATAACTAATTTTCAATAATAATAAAAAAAAATAAACCTGTGCATTACATATGTATATATTATCCCTCAAAATTTGAGAATAATTGATTAAGTTCTTGAATTTATAAAAAGTATTTTAGATTTTATATATACTGTTAATAATTAAATTAATTATAATTAGCTTGGACTTGGACCAAGGTCCTGTGGTCCAAGTAGCTCAGACAATCAGACCATCCAAGTAGTCTGAGCTTTTTTTCAGACTCAGCTCAAAATTTGACTTTTTGGCAGAGAGTTAGCTTGGACTTGGCTTGGACCTGCTTGGAGTCCAATTGGAACCAGTGGGGGAGAGTAAAGACCTCATATTTGAGCTCACTTTACAAAGCTCTGAACCATGCATGAGGATCCTGCTGCAATGGGATGTCCCCCTTCCAAAGACAACTTCTATGCCATTATTCTTGGTTCCCTACCAATAGCATTTGATACCTATATTTCTGCCATAATTGCTACTTCAAGTGTTATTGGTACAACACTTTCAGCCAACAAGTTAATGCAAACTGTTACTGAAGGGTATGAGCAATGACTCCTCAAGTCAAGGAATGCCAAGAAGAATGAAAATGTCACCTTCTACTCCAGTGAGAATTCTAAAGGGAAAGGTCAGAAAGGAGGCTTGAGCTTGAAGAAGAACATTGAATGCTACAACTGTCACAAAAAGGGCCATTACAAGGTTGATTGTTGGGATGAAGGAGGAGGAAAGGTGGGCCAAGAGCCAAATTTGGAGGCAAAAGGAAAGGGGAAGCCAAATGAGGCAGCTGTGGCTGCAAAAGCAAAGGACAATGAGTCAGATATGGCATAGATGGCCACAGAAGATGATGATGAGATATATTTTATGAATGAAAAAGGAGGCCTGTTTACTGGTTCAGCTAACAGCAAAGACAATGGGGAAATTTGGGACTTACTGCACAAATATAGTGAAGAGCTTGCCAAATATGCCACTCCAGCAGAAGTTTTGAGCTCTTTGATTCCTGTGACAGGGAGGACATGGCTATCTTTGATGACTTGAAAACAGAGCCTGAATGGCTCTCAGATGATTATGATTCCAAAGATGAGTGTGACAATGGTAAGGGGGAGGGGATATCAATTGACAATCTTGATTTTGCAGATGGAAACTTTGAAATTGAAGACAACAAAGCCTATACTTGCACATTTGACACTTCTATGCTCACATCTGAAGGCCTAGGAAGCCAGCTGATTGATATTGAGCTGTATGACTCTGGTGCTTCAAGACATGTCAGGATTTTGGCATCAGTTCATTAATTTTGTTTCTATACCTTCAAGATCTATCACAACTGTCAACAAATGTTCCTTCAATGCTATAGGAAAAGGAGACAAGTACATCAAAATTCCTAATGGAGAGATGAAGTCAAGAGTTCTTTTGAAAGATATCTTGTATGCACCAATAATGGGTGCTACCCTGGTCTTGATTAGTTGCATAGCAAGCACTGGTGCAAGCATAGTCTTTTCAGGTGAAGCTTGCAAGATCTATGATAAGCTCAGAAAGCTCATTGGGTTAATAGAGGTGAAGGGAAGCCTTTACCAAGTCTATACCCCTTTTCCAAATACTGGAGAGTTTGCTGGAAAAGCAACTGAATGCATGTTGATTAATGAACTTCATCATCACAAGGGCCATGGAGCCCATGAAACTATATGACAACTAGTTGAAAAGAAACTCATCTATGGAATCTCACTTGATGATAGCAAAGCCACTATATATGATTCATGTGAGTAGGCAAAAGGACAAAGAAAGGCCATTAAAAAGGAGTGTGAGGGGGAGCAAGCATCTGCCATAGGCAATCTTGTCCATTCAGACCTTTAGGGACCTTTGCAAGTGGAAACTATAAATCAAAAGGAGTATTATATTAGCTTTACAGACAACCACAGCAGATTTACAACACTGTATCCTATGTGCACCAAGGACAAAGCTTTCAAATGGTACCAGACCTACAAAGCATGGCTGGGAACCCAAAAGAATGCTAAAGTTAAAGCTCTTTGCTCAGATCAAGGGGGAGAATACTTGGATGGCAAATTTATGGAGCACCTCCAGAAGCCAGGAACCATTCAATAACTTACAGTTCATGACACACCAGAGTATAATAGTATCTTGGAACACCTCAATTGTACTATTCTTGTTAAAATTTGAGCTATGTTACATGCAAGTAACCTATCAAAATTCCTCTGCAAGGCAGCAAAACATGCAGTCTATTTAAAGAATTGCACCTGGATGTGTGCACTTGTGGACACCACACCATTTGAGATCATGATGGGTGAGAAGCCACAGCTTGATGGCCTTCCAGAGTGGGGGAGTCATGTTTGTGTGCATAATACAAGTGGTTCAAAACTTGATGAGTGATTGAAAGTTGGCTGGTGGGTTGGATTTGACAAGGAAAGTGGTGCACATTGCATTTATTGGGCAGAAAAGAGATCTGTTATTGTAGAAAGGAGTGTTAAGTTTAATTTTGAGCCTAAGGTTCTCATTGAAGTAGAAACACTCATGGGGGAGAATGAAACTGACCTCTTTAATCATTCACCTTCTACTTTAAACCCATCTGATTCAGTTCCTACCAACAGAACCACCATTGAGGAAGTTACCAACCCTGAAGCACCTCCACCACCTATTGTCAATGACCAGTTGAGCACTGAGTTCCAGGAGCCAGAGCCAACTGAAGGATAAGGGAAAGAGTCTGAAAAGAATCAGAATACATGAGGAGATTGTGAGAGGGAGAGGGGCTTATGAGTGACCAACCAAATGCACCATTGCTCCCAAAAGGATTGCAGCAGGTACCAGAGACAGGTGGAGTGGCAGAGGATGCCAACAATGCCTGGGAAATGGTTAGTGTTGAAGATTTTGCAATGGCAACAGTGATGGAGCAACAGAAAGGCATAATCCAACTTACAAGAAGGCAAAAAAGTGTTCCAATTGGCCTAAATGGCAGGATGCAATCAGAGCTGAACTCCAATCACTCAATGCAAGCAACACCTGGAAGGTTGTTGAGCATCCAGTCAGAAAGAATGTCATTGACTTGAAGTGGGTACTTTGTATCAAGAAGAATGCTGCAGGTTAAATCAAAAAATATAAGGCAAAATTAGTTGCACAAGGTTTCACACAGATTCACAGAGTTGATTTCTATGAGACATATGCACCTGTAGCTCATCTTACATCATTCTAACTCTTGCTTACACTTGCTGCCCATAATGGATGGCTGATCAACAGCATTGACTTCATCAGTGCATACTTGAACAGTATTCTTGGCACCAATAAGGAGGTTTACTTGGAGCAGCCTGCAGGTTATATGATGGCAGATTGATACCAATTTGTGTTGAGGCTCTTGAAAGCACTGTATGGATTGAAGCAGGGGGCAAGCAGTTGGTATGAAGCACCAGTACTTTACACTGCACCCCCAATTCCTGGTGGAATCCTGATTGATTCCTGGATTCCTTGGATTCCTAATATATTCCTGGTAATTCCTCCTATATTCCTGACTTATGCCACAATATGAGGGAAATTCAATATCTATTCAGTAATTCAAACTACTGACTATGATTAAATATAATAATAACTAAGATAAATATAAATATATTAGCATTAGTATATTAAGGTTCAATTCAGCTCAATAAAATTATAAAAACTTGCAATAAATTAGTAAAATCTGAAAGAATTAAAAGAAACTCACAAAAAAAAAAAATACATACAAATACAAATAAAAGCTTATATTACTAACACTGTTTACAATGATAGCAGCTATAATTATCAGTACTTTATAGTTAATTACATAAAACAAGGACAAACAGATACAAATAAATGCACAAAGTACAAGCAATAATAAAATCAGAAAGAAAATGATAAAAAGATTCAAAAAGATTGATAGGCCAAGAATAATCCAAATATGTACAAATAAAAGTAAATTTACTTACATTTGTCTGACTTGTTTGATTCTATTTAACATACTTGTATTTTACTGAAAAAAGTTGTTTAGTGCAAATATTTGTACATATTTGTTCATATCTCAGATTGTAGAAACTGTTAATATAAGCATGAGATTGTTAGTTCCATTGAAATTGGATAAGAATTACATCTGCAAATTGCAAAATACTGTCCAAATATGAGTCGTTTGAATTTGTTGATATCTATTTATTATAGCATTGTAATATGGTAATGCATATAAAATGGAAACTCTAAAAAGAAACTCTTTTATTTGTATATGTTTGGCTTGTTTGGCCAACAAACTTTATTTGTACCTATTTGTATTGTTTGATTTTCCTTTATTTATTTTAATTTATCAATTTTTTATGATTTTATTAAATGGTATTAGTAGAAGTAGCTCTTATTTGTATCATTTTGGTCATGTTTTATTGATTTGTTTATTCAGATTTATTTGTATTTTTATCAATTTATTTCAAATTTTCATAATTAATATCACTGGTGTTATAAAAAGTGTTAGTAACTAAAGCACTTATTTGTATCTGTTTTTGACTTGTTTGGTTGTACTTGATTTTTCCTATTTATTTTGAATTTATATATATTTATTGGATAGTACTAGATATTAAAAGATAAGGGGTAAGGTGGAATCCAAGGAAGTTCCTTAGGAGTAAATGGAATATTCCTTGTCATTCCTGGTATTTTTGTAGATGGAATCAGGAATGTACCAGGACTAAGTGAAGTAAAATGTAATGATTTATTAGTTTAAAAAGTTACCAGGAATAACCAGGAATTTCCTGGGATTACAAGGATTCCCTCAGGAATCCTCCAGGAATTGGGGGTGGAGTGTAGAGACCTCCAAAGCACTGCAAAAGGTGCTGGAGGAGTTGGGACTCTGGTGTATGACAGTGGATCTTGGTGTCTTCTATAAGGAAGTCAATGGCCATATCTTGATCCTAGCAGTACATGTTGATGACTGCATTTTAACAGGAAGCTCTGCTGTTCAAATTAAGGAGTTCAAGGAGAAATACATGAGAAGTACAAGATTATGGACCTTTGGATCAGTCCACTGGCTTCTTGGAATCAAGATTATGAGTAATCTTGAGGACCAAACCATCTCCCTATCCCAGCACTCCTATATTGAATCTATCATATCTTGCTACAACTTCAATGACCTGAAGCTGGCATCTACTCCAATGGACCCAAATATGTAGCTGTCAAGGATACAGTGTTCAGTCAAGCTTGAAAACATAGCAAAAATGCAAAACATACCTTATAACAAGGCCATGGGATCATCCTTGTATGCATCCACAGGAACACAACTAGATATTGCATTTGCAATGTTGATGGTTGCACAATTCTTGGATAATCCAGCCTGGATTTATTGGGAGGCTATAAAAATGAATCTTTCAGTATCTTCTTGGGATGCAAAAGCTAGTGTTGACTTATGGGAGGATTGACAGTGGACTTATTGTCTATGTTATGCAGATGGCACATCACAGGACCATTGTCAGGTGATTACAGGCTTTGCATTTCTTGTAGATGGAGGAGCAATAGCATGGTTGTTAAAGAAGCAAGAGCTAGTCATGCTCTCCACAACAGAGGCTGAGTATATGGCTGCAATGCACACAGCAAAGGAAGCAATTTGGTTGTGTTGGTTAATTGGAGAATGGTTTGGATCAATCAAAGCTGCCACAACTATTTTTAGTGACAGCAAATCAGCAATCATGCTTGCAAAAGATGGACATTTCCACACAAGAACAAAGCACATCAATATTTGGTACCATTTCATTTGGTACATCATTGAAGCTGGCTCAATTAAGTTAGTCTATTGTTCAACAGATGATATGACAGCAGACACACTCACAAAGGCACTTCCAAGTGCAAAATCAAAGCATTTCACAGCAGCTCTTGGTTTAGTAATGGTTTGAGGGGGAGTGCTGGAATACAAACCATGTTACATGTTACATTGAACTCATGATTGATTGTAATCTTAGTGGCTGATTTTTACTGTATGTATTTACAGCTCCATCTTATGCCCCTATCTTTTCATGGTCTTATTTACTTGTAGTTTGACATCCCATTGAGTAGCTATTGTAGCTATAGTCTTGTAGTTTACTCTCAAGTACCTCAGTCTGTTCTTATGCTGACTGAGGTCTGTACCTGTCTTTGTATGATGTTGATACTCTATTAATGTTGTTCTTGTAGACTTACTTATTCCAATAGGTACTTACTACATGATAAATATATAGTCCATTCTTACACTGACTGAGCCTTACTTATTCCAATATGGTTGAGGTTTGAGAACATGTAGAGTGCATGGTAATACTGAGCAAGATGTAAGATGGTGATAGATAAGAGCAAAGATGCTTGACTGATGGTATCATGATTATAATCAGAGCTGTACAGTATCATCAATGCCTTTGACAAATACAGGAAAATATAAATGGTATGAATATCTGCTTACTTTTGATGATATTTGTAGTCTTACTGTTCATTGATCCATGTTATTCAGTTAATGATTAAAGAGTGCAGGATGAAAAGATTAATTTTATTAAATTAAAGATAATATAATTATTAAATGATATAATATATATTAACTAATGTTGAAAGGTGAAATGGGCTGGATATTCAACCAGCTTGGATGAGTGCAGCACAGGTATTCAACAGACTCAGATGGGCTCAGATAGGTGCAATAGTTGGGTATTCAACAGGCTTGGATGTGCACAATAGGCTGGATGTTTGACAGGCTTGGATGGGCTCAGATGGGTGCAATAGGCAGGGTATTCAATGGGCATGGATGAGCATGATAAGCTGCATATTCAATGTGCTCAGATGTATGCAATAGGTTGGGTGTTTGATAGGCTTGGATGGGCTTGGATAGATGCAATGGGTGGGGTATTTGATGGGCTTGGATGGGCATGATAAGCTGTGTATTCAGTGGACTCAGATGGGCACAATAGGCTGGGTGTTCAATGAACTTGGATGGGCTCAAATGGGTGCAATAGGTGGGGTATTTGATGGGCTTGGATAGGTGTGATAAGCTGTGTATTTGGTGAACACAGATGGGTGTGATAAGCTGCATATTCAGTAGATTCAGATGGGTGCAATAGGCTGGGTATTTGATGGGCTTGGATGGGCTCAAATGGGTCCAATAGGCAGGATATTTGATAGGCTTAGATGGGTGTGATAAGCTGTGTATTTGGTGGGCTTGGATGGGTACAATATGGTGGAATCAGATGGGTGTGATAGGCAGGGTATCCAATGGGCTTGGATGGGCATGATAAGCCATTTATTTGGTGGACTCAGATGGGCACAATAGGCTGGATGTTTGGTAGGCTCAGATGAATGTGATAGGCAGGTATTCAATGGGATTGAATGGGTGTGATAAGCCAGTGTTTAGTGGACTCAAATGAGTGCAATAGGCTGGATAATTGATGGGCTCAGATGGGTGCAATAGATGGGTCATTCAATGGGCTTGGATGTGCTCAGATGGGTATGATAGGTGGGATACCCAACAGGCTTGGATAGGCTTACTGCCATCACTGTCACTGTCATTATGCTGAGCTGGGAGTGGGTAGTGCTGTAGTTGTCTTGCTGTGCAGTGGATTAGGTATGAATGAGCAAGAACAAGCAAATTACACACCTCAAGGGTATTTCCTCATCTGCTCATTCTCCCAGCCTATTTCTATGTTACACCTGTCCTCACCATCATGTAGCCTTGCCATTATCCTTGCTGATGACACCAGCCCACATCTCTATTCAAGAGGAGTGGCATGCAGTGAGGTAGTGGTGGCAGAAGTAGCAGCAGAAAGGTAGGGTGGTGAGGGAAGTGAGGAAGAAGCAGCAATGGTCTGCCATGTTGGCATGTGAGCAGAAAGTCATGTGACATTGATCATGTGACTCCACTAATGTTGTTATAGCTGTATTTACCAACTATTCACTGCATGGAAAATTTCTTTTAATGCAAGGTTAATTATTTTGTATATAGATATAACATTTAAATACATAAGAGTACATGCATTTAATAACAATAACAATACATTATATCATAAGAAAATAACAATACATTATAATGAGAAAACAATATATTATGAGAATAATAAACAGCTTGGACCATTGCTAGTCCAATGCAGTCCAATCAGAGTCCTAGGACTATCTGAGGTTTTGATTAGAGTCTGATGGAATCCAATCAGACAAGGGGGCTTAAGGTATAGTACTCATTTTCATGGCCACAAGATGTGAAGTTTCCTACCATCCCATGGGGCAATATATCATCCTCTTCAAAGATTTATTACAATACTAACATATTCACTTTTCCAGCACCATTAATCTCTCCTGCTATGCAAAGCAATCCCATGGTAATATTTTTGATAGCACAGTATCTCCAAACTATCTGCAAGACAACTCCCTTCCAATTCCATGAAAAGACTAAAATTGAAGCCCTCTTAGTTACTCAAGCACAACTTACTGAAGCTGAAGGAAATACAAGGACAATATTGACACCAGCAACTCAGCAGAAAATCAGCAGTCATCATCAGCAGTCTTGCCAATAATGTCACAATCTTCAGCTGAAGGTCTTTCAATATTACCACCTGCATTACTACCAGTGTTAACATTGCCTCCCACACTAGCAACTCCATCTTTGTCATCCATAGTGTCTGCCAGTGACCCAGCAGAAAATTAGCAGCCACAATTACCATCTGCTTCACCAGATTGTCCAATGATGTTGCCATCCCTATCTGAAAGCCCCCCATTGTCACTGTGTGCATCACTGCCAGTGTCACCATTGCTTCCCATGATAGCCCCTCCCTCCCCACCATCCATATCATCTGAAAATTTGTCTGCTATCAAGTCAAGAGGTAGTTCACAAGGTCAAGGGGGTAAAGGGCTGCAAGGAAGTAGATGCATACCAACCAGCCAAGAACCTGGCATGCAGCCCATGACCAGGGAAGCAGTTGAGAGAAGTGATGGGCAACAAAAGAGTAATAGGAAATGAAAGGCTCCAGAAATGGTCCCATCTTTGGTTATAAATGGTGCCCCTCTAGCAAAGCATAAGTGCAAGAATGGTAAAGCTCATTTTTGGACCATAGTTGAAGGTTTGTAGTTATATTCTTTTACATTCTCAACTCTGCTTACCATTTGTCATTCTCTAGAGTAAATTGGTATTTAAACCATCATCTGCACTGAATATATTGTCCAGTTTGATCAATATAATCCATTATCTGACATTTATGTTTAATTGATTTTTTGTCCATGTTTAATCCAGTTTACTAGTCAATTTCTTGTTTGTATTTAATCCAGTTTAATTAATGTCTGTTTCTGTTTAACTTCTTATTGCCAAGTCATGTTTAATCTGCAGTGATTAATCACTCAACCATCTTGAGATTAATCTGGTCTTATATACTATTTACTATGTTTAAGTAGTGTTTAATTAAGATTACAGACTGTTTAAACAACACCCTGTGTGCAATGTGTCACTGTTTAATCATTAAAAACAGCCCCAATTCAAGCTATCAAAGGAGCTATTATCACAATACCAGTTTAAACTACAAGATTAATCACAAGCAGTTTAATCAAATTTTCCTTGAAGAAGGCCTGTTGATTAATCAGAAACCATATGGTTATGGTAACTGGTCTGTTGAGAGTGTGAGCACTATGTTGTTACTGACCATCTAATCTTACTACAGTCTTTGATCAGTGTATTTAATGTTAAATGAGTTAGTGGTACTATAGTGACTCTTGAAGTGCTTCAATAGTATTTAATTGGTATATTGGATGTATAAATGATTATATAGTGCCATGTAACTCTTCATATTATCCTTTGATCAGTCTATTAGATACATTAGCTAATAGACTGAACATGTAATTGTCTAATAAGATTTTGATCAATCTATTGACTGTATTGATTTCTATACTGACTACTTATGTTCCTTATATTGTTTTGATCTGTATATTGACTGTATTAATTTCTATATTTATAAAGTAAGTGTCCAATATTCTTTTGCTTGATTTAATGACTGTATTGATTTTTATACTGACTATCTGAGTTTCTTATACTCTTTTGACTGGTCTATTGACCTGTCACTGTGGGAACTGGCTTATACATTTGGTACATATATTTAAAATACATTCTCAATATATTTTATTATAAATTACAAATACATCCCAAGAATATATTATTAATACATTTTATAATACATTTCATTATACCTTCCAGATATATCCCAAGAATATATTATTAATACATTTTATAATACATTTCATTATACCTTCCAGATATATCCATTGATTGTTTTAAAAATACATTCAATATACTCACATGGGATGTATTTTGATTGTATTCAAAATACCCTCTGAGAATGTATTTTAATTTGATTGAGATTAATTGGACTTAGATCCACATCAGTATTCTACATATAGATTTATCTTGAGCCTTCCCACCCATCATTGATGGCAATATCTGCCCCCTGCCCATGCTCATCATTCCTCCCTTCTACTCATTGTCTATCATGATGAGCACAAATGCCTATATATGAAAATATTAATTTATAGATAATAAAACATAAAATAAATATGAGTAGATAGAGGTTGGCTCAGTGGAATGGACCCTTGATCAGCTACCTGGGCACATGTCAGTCCTGTTGCCACCATATGTGCTATTGCCAAATCCATCACTACCCATCACCACCTCCATAGATCTCCATTGCTGTTGATCAAGAGTGCCTCCATTCCAGCCCCAGTGTACCCTTCACCAAAACCATGTTAACATAACAAATTAAAATGCAACCCATCAGAGAATCCATTTGTGTCATATGTCACATGGGACCCCTTCTGCTTGACATTGTGCTCATTGTGTCCACTGAGAGCTTGCATATATTCCAGGTAGTGATGAGCATGTTGTCAAGCAGAACATTGTTGACAGTGATATTTAAGGTATCAGATGTGGTAAAGGGCAGGAGATATAAGCAGGCAGGTGCACTCATGATTATGATCAACAGTGTCATGAACCATTTATTTTGATTATTTTTTCTTTTTCTTTTCTAATTATTAGAACAGTTTCTATAATTTTGACAACAAGAACAAACAAAGCTGACTCATGTTGACACATGAGGATAACACACTGTAGTCATACATATTTCATTTTAATCTATTTTTAGTATACACACATTTGTAACACATGTTGCAGTATGCAACCACAGTGCACAGTCATACTTATTAAGTACATGACTGGTACATACATCTTGACTCACCTTTACCATGACTCTTAGTGACTCCTTATGAGTTGTCTCCTTAGTATATATAGTAGTAGTTGTAGTTCTTGTTCTGTAGTCTTTAGCTGGTCATTTCTTACTGCCAATACTATCTGCTCTATACTTCACTCCTCTTCCCTTCTTCTATAAGTTTGTAGTTTGTGTATTGACCTTGGTACTTTCTTGTATAGATTGTGTTGACATGCCTGACAAACAGCAGTGGAGATGAGCAATGGAGTTATGATAATAGTGATCAGCAATGGCCATGGCTGATAGTGGCAAGCTGCAACAAGGACTGGCATATGCCCTGGTGGCTGATCAAGGGTCCATCTGCCCAGCTGTGACCTCCATCTACTGGTATTTATATATATGTTATTATCTATAAATTAATATTTTCATATATAGGCATTTGTGCTCATTGTGGTAGACAATGAGTAGAAGGAAGGAACAATGAGCATGGGTGGGAGGGCAGACATTGCCATCAATGATGGGTGGGAAGGCTCAAGATAAATCTATATGTAGAATACTGATGTGGATCTAAGTCCAATTAATCTCAATCAAATTAAAATACATTCTCAGAGGGTATTTTGAATACAATCAAAATACATCCCATGTGAGTATGTTGAATGTATTTTTAAAATAATCAATGGATATATCTGGAAGGTATAATGAAATGTATTATAAAATGTATTAATAATATATTCTTGGGATGTATTTGTAATTTATAATAAAATATATTGAGAATGTATTTTAAATATATGTACCAAATGTATAAGCCAGTTCCCACAGTGTGTAATGATTTTTATACTGACCATGGAAGTTATTTTTATTGATTGGTCTATTGATTATATTGTTTCCTATACTAAACATACTCTATAGGTATTTATGGTATGTTGACTGGTCTATTGACTGTATTGATTCCATACTAACTATGTAAATTTTAGTCTTTTGACTAGTCCATTGGTTGCATTGTTTCCTATACTGACCTTCTAAGCTATTTACAGTCTGTTGATGGATCTATTGACTGTGCTGATTCATGCTGACCATATAAATTATAGTATTTTGATCAGTCTATTTGTTGTAGTATTTCCTGTACTGACCATCTGTTTCTTGTGGTTTTTTGATTGACCTATTGAATACATTGATTTTTATATGTACCATGTAAGTGTGTAACAGTCTTTTGCTCAGTCTATTGACTGTACTGAGTTCTATCTGACTATCTAAGTTCCTTATAGTATTTTGACCAGTCTATTGCTTGTATTGCTTCTTATATTGACATTCTAAGCTAGTTATAGTCTGTTGACTGTGTGGTTTATACTGGCTATGTAAGTTATAGTCTTTTGATCAGACTATTGACTGTGTTGACTTCTATACTAACCATCTAAGTTTCTTATAGTATTTTGATGGTCTATTAAATATATCAATGCTTACATTGTATATATCCTATAGTCCTCTGACTGGTTTATTTACTGTGTGAATGATTTTTCAATAGATAACCTATTGATGGGCTATTTACATCATTAATTTTTCGACCTAATATGCAAATTTTTGTCTATTGAAAATGCTAATAGTTCTTCAGTAGTTTGATAACCTCAAGTTTAAAAAAAAGCTACTTTATGGTATCTCAAAAAAGACTTGTACTGCCATGCTTGCAATAGCCCACAACCTCAAGTATTGTATATGCTAGATGTAAATCATAGTTTTTTGTCTTGAAAAACATCTGAATTTGGATTCATTGTATGGAACACTTGCTAATGTGTGCTCAATCTGTATTGTGGGAACTAAGGCAATTGATAGTCCATTCATTTTTACTAATCAATTTTTGATATGCTGTTCCTAGCACAAAAACTATTTAATTCTCATTTACTGTATGCTTGACACCATATTGCTCATTTTTTATAATCAATTTTTGATACTGCTTATAGATTATATTACTGTGTTCTCAACACAGAACTGCTTCATTTCATGTTTACTGTGTGCTCACCACTGTATTATGCCAACAAAGAGAACTGATAATCCATTCATTTTTGTCAATCAATTTTTGATACACTATAGATTGGATTACTGTGTACTTGGCATAGAATACCTTCATTTCACATTTACTGTGCACTCCACACCATATTGTGCTAACTAAACCAATTGATAGCATATTCATGTTTACTAGTCAACTTTTGAAGCACTATAGATTTCATTACTATGTGGACAACACTGAAATCCTCAATGTCAAATTTATAGTGTGCTCAACACTGAATTTAAATCCATTGATAATGCTTATACAGTAGACCTGCTCATTACATATAGCACCAGGACCAGACCTTTTTTAATATGTTATGAGAAGTATACATTACAGAATGTGTGACAAAGTAACTATATGTGACACCTTCCATATTTAGCCACATCCCAACATGTGGTCATTTTAAAGAGAGCACATTTGGGTTGTCATTGATGCATGCCTCCAATAGCAATTGCATTTTGAGGTTGCAGGAGAGAGTGGCCTGCATGAATTTCAAAGCACCTTCAACATGAGTGGCAGAGTATTGGATAACATCACCTTGAGAGAGGTCAGTATGTTTGTCCATAAGACAAAAACAGCCATTCAGTTGTATAAGGTAATGTTGTTGCACAGCATCTAATGCCAGTTTCACTGTGGCCTTTGGAAATTGGCACTAGTAGGTCTTGATGTTTGAGTGAACTTTGTGTGTAAGATTATACAACCTATTGCTGAGAAAAGGATTGAACAGTATCCACACATTCAATGCCACATCAATTCTGGGTTTATAGGACCAACACTTCCAAGATATGCCTTTTGGAGCTCCAAAATGTTGACAGATGGAGTTTATATATTCTAAAAAGACTAAAATAGCCCCCCTACACCCCCTTGATAATGTATAAAATCAGGGCCAGCCTTATACATTATACAATATACATGGTGCCTGCATCCCAATGTGGTTCTAGCCCAAATCTCATACATTATGAGAATTATACATTATTACATGGCCCCACAAAAAGTATCCAGACATGGGTACATTTCCCACACCTTTGATATGGCACTCTACAGAAGTATTGTCTCCTTACACAAGATATGTGTATGATGCCCAATATTTTTGTATATATTGTAATTAGATGCTCAAATGGTATTCTGTGAGAGTTATGAAATATTTGAAGCAGTAGAACTTATGTAATTTCCAAGTTTGGTTTTAGGCAGTTAGCAGAGTCTTTCTATGTTTGAATTCTTAATAGCTACTCCTTGGCAATTCAAATCAATGAGAAAATTTGCATATATACAATATGAGTGTCTAATAACATATAGCCAAAGTTTCAAATTTGAGAATCAAAAATTTACTGAGAAATCTAAGGCACAAGCTGAGATCCTTATTGATACTAATTAGCTATGACAGAAGTCATAGCAATTTTAACATCAAATTAAGCGCACTTCATGTATAAATTTATAGATACATTCAGACATGTAATTGTTATGTACTGGTTCAAAAAAATACAGAGTTTATCACTCAAATAATGCTATGATCACTACAGCTTCTGTCATAGCTATCTAGTATCAATGAGGATCTCAGCTTGTGCCTTAGATTTCTCAGTAATTTTCTGATTCTCAAATTCTCAAATTTGACTATATGTTATTAGACACTCATATTGTATATATGCAAATTTTCTTGTTGATTTGAGTTGCCAAGGAGTAGCTATTAAGAATTCAAACATAGAAAGACTCTGCTGACTGCCTAAAACCAAACTCAGAAATTACATAAGTTCTACTGCTTCAAATATTTCATAACTCTCACAGAATACCATTTTTAGCATCTAATTACAATATATACAAAAATATTGGGCATTATACACGTATATCTTGTGTAACAAGACAATACTTCTGTAGAGTGCCATATCAAAGGCATGGGAAATGTACCTGTGTCCAGATACTTTTTGTGAGGCTGTGTACCATATACGTTATGAGCAGGTCTACTGTATAGAGAATTCAATTTCCCTAATACATTTTCTATATGTGCCCATAGATACTATTTCAGTGCACTCAACACTAAATTTAACACCATTGATAATGGGAGTATAGAGAATTCAATTTCTTTAATACACTTTCTATATATGTCCATAGATACTACTTCAGTGCTGAGTGCACTCTAATTTTACTAGCAGGACATTTCAGTGCACTCAACACTGAATTTAAAAACCATTTATAATGGTAATAATGAGAATTCAATTTCTCTAATACATTTTCCATATATGCCCATAGATACTATTTCTGTGCTAAGTGCACTCTAATTTACTAGTAAGACATTTCAGTATACTCAACACTGAAATCCTCAATACCAAGTTTACTGTGCACTTAACACTGAATTTAAAAACCATTGATAATGGGAGTATAGAGAATTCAATAAATTTTATATATGTGCCCATAGATGCTATTTCAGTTCTGAGCACACTGTAATCCTGATAGACTCTCAATCCAGATTACAGTGATGCATACACTGAAATTCAAATGCAAGACCAGCAGATTATTCTTATTCTTATACCGTTAGACTATACTGTTAGGTTAATAATTATACTATATACTATTGTTTTCTATGTAGATCAGGCGTGTAGATAGACTTTGGTGTGGGCGCGTAGGTAGACTTGGCTGAATGCGCGTAGGTTCGATTACAGCCAGCCTCGTGTTGCCTGCCCCACTTCGATTGAGCAAGGTTTCGCCAACGACAAAGCTTTGCTCTCAAGGCGACATGTCCTGTCGACGTGTTCCTCTGCCAAGTCGAGACCTACACCTATTTCTTACTCTTCGATAACCTCACGGAAGAAATTGTTAATGGAAGACGTCTATTCGAAACAGACTTGAGCTCTCCAGACCTGCTCCTTAAATTTATTTTCCTAATGACCCGGTCTTTTCAGTATTACCTTATGCATAGCAAAGAAATCATTACAGCCACAAAATTACAAGTATAGTTGGGAGCGGTGTCCGGATTGAGATCACACGTGAAAGTTAACCCTAATATTCCAATAGGAAGTCATTCCGACGAATAAAATTACATGCTGCGATGACTGTTTTATGAACTATCATGTGGCTGTTAGAAATCACTCGAGGCATGAAGGGGCCAGCCTATCTAGTATTTTATACTCTATTTCCTTCAGGCTCTCATTGTAAGACCCAGGAAGACTCAAACTCGAGTTTTAAAGCTCCCCATCTCAAATCTATTTTTCAAAGTCTCTCAGGCAGTCTATTTCGATTTCGGAATTCAGTTTGTTCAGGGATCAGTACATGTTTGGTCTTCAGGCAACAAATGCGTATGGGAATGCCTGTAACACGGATGCTTCGAGGAGCTGAAGAGAGAGAAATATTAATAGAAGACGTCTGTCCGAATCAAGCCGAGCTTTATATGAGACACACTGTCCAAACCTTTGCTATTTGGTGAAAGGTCCAACTGGTTTTTGCAGAAATTCAAAAAGAAAAGATTTATATAACTTCACTGCTATTTAAATTCCCGAGCAAGCCTAAAACGTTCATAGAACCCATTCGTAACTGTTTTATATGGACCAAGAGCGGCTGCCTTAATCGAACATAGTTCTCTCATGGCCATGTTCCATGGAAAACGACTCCATCCTCGATTCTTGTTTTGTTCAGCATCGTACTGGTAAGCATAAGATGCTCGAAGTCGAGCTAGGGTACTTTGATCCATGATCAAAGACAAGTCCCGAAGTGCAGGTTTATCGAAGAATTCCTTAGAGAGTCCGCGTATGATATCTTGTCTTTCCTCAATAGGCAGCGTCGTAAAAGAACACGTACTACCTGGTTGTGATCGGAGGGCGAAACGATGATCTGCATACATGGATTGGACGTGTGTTGCAATGGTATCCAGATCCTGCTGCTTGAGTTTAACGAGGTCTGGAAGACCTTGTTCGGCCCATCGGACTGCTTCTGCCCAAGGCGCTGTGAGCTGGGTATCACAGCTAATGTCCAGTGGCGAGAATACGACGTCCATCCGAGCAAGTAAATTTGCAGCCTCTGCCTTGGCTGCAGTTCGCAGTGTGTCCATCACGAATGGGCCATGGATATGATCCGAATTACTGCCTTTTTTCGAACGCTTGGGGAGATAAGTAGTATTATCCTTACTGACTTTGGGTTTTTTGCTGTCTTTGGGCTTCCACTCAGGACCACGACTGTTCCCGTAATACTCGCGTTTGTCAGCCTCCCATGTCTCCTTACGGATTTTCCACCCAGTCTTGGGACCGTCTAATACCCTACAGAATCTACACAAAAAAGATGAGTTATCATGAAAATGGATTGCCATAAAACGCTTTTACTTAGCGGCAAGTTTCACTGTACGAGGGTGACCGTATCCGAGCATATAAATCGCATTGTCGTGCAGCTTCGAATATTTTCCAACCATAGAAGTATCTCTGAGACCACCAAGAAGATAATCTTGCATAGCGAGAATTCGTGGAATCGGCACCAACGACTTTGCGCGTTCCAAGAACTGTGTCCCAGTTTCTGTATCCCGCTCGAACCCAAAATCGAGACCTGGTGGCTCAAGCGAATATTTTTCATCTGCATTTCGGAATAATTCGACGATTGCATGAGCCCAAATTATGTAGGCTTTATCACCGTCATAATCCCCTAATAAGGTTCAGTTAATAAATAATGTTCGCAATAATCTCGAAAAAGGACATGGACCTCCTCCCAGAAAGTCGAGCAAGCGACGATGACCTTTGACCGTACATACAATTACATCGACAAGATTTCGGAGAAGGGGATGCTCCACTGCTCGTACCTTATGCCATTTGGGGGTGGTGAGGGATTATGTATTTGAAGACAATGTGCGAAACTCACTTTTCGTACATCAGAAGGTACCTTGCATGGATTCCTCGTCATCTAAAAATATGAGGGTTTAGCGATGGTTTTGGCAGAGAGAAAAATGTACTTAC
Organism: Crucibulum parvulum; assembly: GCA_036937015.1. Lineage (NCBI taxonomy): Eukaryota > Fungi > Basidiomycota > Agaricomycetes > Agaricales > Nidulariaceae > Crucibulum > Crucibulum parvulum. The sequence continues at coordinate 2,762 of JASFCX010000031.1, read as the reverse complement.
CAGCACATCACCAACAATGATATCCGTCTCAAGACCCTCTTCAGTTTTAAAGCAGCGATGCGAAGATTTGATCTGTATTTCATCCTCGTTTAAAACCCCGTAAGGATCTAAAATGAAATAGCATTAGCGTCATTTTGGAGCATTAAGACAGTCATAAAAGTCTTGCCTGGGACAACGAAAGCGCTCGCGCTCTGTTCAATATCTAACCGCAGTTGTTCTGTTCTGCTCTTGATACGAGTCTCCACTACCTTGCGCAGCTTCTCTCGAAGGATGGGACATTCCTTGGGGGTGAAGCCAGAGTCAAGTAATACCATCACCGTCTCCTCTAAAGAGGAAGGACAGCCTGACGTCTCGTCGGCCCACCAGGCAGTGGATCTTTCGCTCGTGGCAGAATCTAGTCGCAAGAGTCCATCTTCGTCATCTTCTTCCATGTCATCATCTTCTTCAGTTTCGCGTGCTTCGAATCCACGAAAGCGAGCTTCTCCAGCAATCTGGCGAGCTCGGCGACCAGCGCAGACGCCTCCGGCACGCTCAACATTCCTCCAAAGGTTGTACATAGCATCCGGGCCCTCCCAGGTTGTCAAGCCTTCCACTATTTCACCGATACTATTCTTCAGGATGTCAACAAAAACGGCGGAACGGACACCGTTGTCGTGAAGGTTGATGATAATCTCGGGAGCAATACGAACCGAAGTGCGCATATGCGATAAACGCAGCACGTCAACAATGCAATGTGCGGGGTCCATAGGCCCATCACCAGAGTACTTGATTTTGGTTTGAGAAGGGCGGACTTGCATTCTGAGCTTACCGTCGCCCGCATCCCCGTCGTCGTGTAGAAGTGACATTCCCTGAAGATAGGTACTGTGGGTCATTATAAAATCTTTTATGTATGAGATTTTACAAACCTTGCATCCGGCACGACGGAATTGAAACGCGGTAGGCAGTGAATCTACGCTTAAATTGAACCGAATCCATAGATGTACTGCTTTGTTGCTGAGTCCACATCCGTCAGTCATTTCAGATCCGGAGCATACTACAGAAGAAATAAATCCTCCACGAAGACATGCATAAAAAAACAGTTCACCAATATCGTCCACATCTGTAACATCATCTGGGTAGACCATCGGGCCAGGGATAGAGTTAGAAAAGCCTAAGGCTGTCCGCGCAGACCATTTGGTCATAAGCTGGTTGGTGAAAGTAAACATTAGCCATTAATGAGTCGCACAGAACGCATACGTGAATGAATCGGACGTACCTGATTGCCGTTAATAGCGAGAGGATTGTGCCAATCACTGACTAGCTGTTCTAATGACATTCCAGGAATCGTGTTCGATGTAAGCCTCCCCGCTTGACAAAGCTCGTTCGTTCTGAAAAGGAAGACACATTGGTCCTTTGCATAACAAGCACGAAACACATTTCCCCAGAGGACAAACGCCTTTTTGAAGAAGACGTTGAGACCGTTGTCCGATTTATGAAAGGTTTGTAGTGGAATTTTGACACGAATGAATGACCACGATCCAAACCTTCGTGTAAAACGAGAAGAAGCCCCGAGAGTACATCGCTCAAGAGTTATTTTATAGCCGTCGTCTTTGTTGCCAACTAGTTTGGCTCGAAACTCCACTTTTCCGCCGTACCAGTCAGGATAGTTAGGATTATGGCCCAAACCACCATAAATGTCTTCGGAAAGGGCTTTCTCTTCAGTGTCAAGCTCTTGCCAGGGCGTCTGTACATATACTTTTTTTGAATGGTCAACCAAATAGAATTAGCAGATTAACGGACCTTTACTGCTTTCTCGGAAGCAAAGGCGACACTGAGCGCTGGTGATGCCTCTAGTTCGACTTTTAGGAGAACATTAGCCACCTTCGAGGCTACTTCATGGTTCGTTCCTTTTAAGACTTCGAGGTGTTCTTCTGCGATTGAACCATAATTCAGACGGTCTAGGCTAATAAGACGAGCGATTTCCCATTTAACACCGTATGGAAGATGTTTTTTCTCCATGAGACGTTCCAGAGCTGAAGAGTGTGCCTAGGATTTAACAAAGTGAGTTGTGTGGATTTTACCGTAGTTCAGAACGTGAAACTCACGATGGTGTAGGGTATATAGGGATCAATCATAGAATCGGTGGCGGTGTGATAAGATTTGGCGGACTTGGTTGGTTTGATAGGAATGGCCATATCCTCTGATTCGTTAGAAGACTTGCGTTTCCCCAGGCTAACAAATGAATTGGATACCGAATCCGAAGCTTTGCTGGAAACCGACTGCGTTGGATAAAGTACTAGTAAAGAGTAGCGTTCAAAGGTATATTCTCATGCAGAAAAAAAAATGGTCCTAAAGAGCGTACCGTTTGCCTCTTCGTATTCGAGAATGATGTGAGAGATATCATTTTCCCCGTAATCTTCTGAATCAGTCTATATCTCGAACGCGGTGAGCAAGTTAAATCAAAGGCCGTGCGAAGAGGATGCGAATGACCTGCGAGAGATATACCATGACTGATATCGAACTGGCGGGTGAGACGCGTGAACGACGCGAAGGTAGATCGTATGCACTGGCAGGTATGTTTAATACACGCTGCTAGCGTTCACAGCGGTTAGAAATGGACGGGATAAGTGGTGGAAGTTCAAGCTAAAAAGACGACGCGAGAGAAAACGTCCACCACGCGTGCGATCAACAAACATTGCGAATCCCGACTGCGATATCACGATCGGTATAGATAGGTCAACTTTACTTAACAGAATCGCGTCACATGTGCACCTTCGAACTGT
>JASFCX010000030.1:0-30697 GCA_036937015.1 Crucibulum parvulum | reverse complement strand
TATATGTACACTCTGTCAATTGAAGCTTCGGTCTTGCATTATTGCGTATAGCAATATTACAGTCCTGAAGATGTCGACACAGCTATTCAAATCATAAATATAACAGCTTCATGTCGGTTTAAACACTTATCTCCCCACTTCTGTACGTTTTGAGTTCCAGTTTCATTTCACTTCGATGTCGCCAACCATGAAGCAACTTTGAAGACACCATTTCTTCGGAGTGAGGATCGTGGTCAATGGCTGTGCCCTGGCATCGGCACTGGCAGAGGCCCGAGCTATGACATCTGCTCCCACGCGTAGGCACCCCGCATACCATAGATCGGCGTCGAGCACAATTTTCTATTTCCCTTCATCACCATCATCTGTATTCTAACTTTCCTTGCTTTAACACCTCCAGACCGTTCATTACACACCAATTATTATATCATGGCCAACTGGTACGTCCTTTAGGCTCTGTTGGGTGAATTTAAACCGAGACAACCGCAGGATTGATTTTCTGTCTCTCATTGCTGTACGTATCGCGCGCTATCCTTTGGGGATGTTTTAACAAGATTCTGCAGACCATTGGCGTATTCGGTGGTGTCGTTTACGGCATAATCTTGGCGACAAAGTTGGTCTCTGATGGGGTTCAGTCTACCAAAGAGAGGTGAGTGCTTTCTACGCGGATGTAACGTATCTAAGCTAACGCGCGCTGAAGCCTCAAAAAACAAGGACTGGACGTGTCAGATAAGGGCGTCTCAATCAAGACTTCAAAACGTTTTGACAGGCAGGACTATATTGACGCGACGCAGAGGTGTGTTGTTATCATATGCTGTTATGCTGAGCTTGTATTGAAACCGTAAACAGGGGTATCATGAAGACTATGGACGCGGCATCGTTCAGGAAGGGAGGCGATAACTCTGCGCCAACTCCTGTGAGGAGCAACTCGCAGATGAGCACCGCTAGCGATGCGAGCGCAACCAAGAAGAAGAGCATATTCAGCAAGAACAAGTAGTAGGATGCAAGGCGGAGTCATATGCGGAATACTGCACATTTGTCCGTCAGTCTCTTGTCTCTCTTATTCTAAGTTAAGGTTTTGCGCGCCCGGGAGGGCCTGAGGGGGTGATATCGGACCAGGCCTCAGGTAGATGCCTCAGCGTCGAGATGGGCGGTCGACAAAAAGGAGGTATAGCGCTCCGTGTATATTTACGCCTTTGCACACGCTGGGATCGTGGACATTATTTTCAAATTCTCATTCATCTTATATCTATATCTACGAAATCGTTGCTACTGTACTATTTTCTTACAGATGTACAGACTCGTACTTGCTACAACTATACACGAAACGGAAGGAATCTAGATGAATTGTTGACATTGTCCGAGATGGCCGCTACATGTCGCTGTCATTTAGTAAGATCTTATTTGTGATATTTAAGAACTCGCCTTTCATGATGGTAATCTAGAGGAACTTGTCACTTCTCGTCGTCAGGATCCTTTAATTTAAAGCATCTCGCGTAAGTTTACAGCGTTCAGGTTATCTCATCTAGGATAAGGAAGTTACGAGACGCTTTACTTCATTTGTCGTAATGACTTGTTAAAGTTCTTATTGCAAATTGAAACAATGTCATCAACTGATTCATTCACATTATCGTTATTAATGTGTTACCACCAAACTCCATACAGAATGAATACAATATCGATAAAATATCTAAGCAGTCATTAGGCTTTATAGCTTTTCATACCAAATGGAGGTCTGAGAACGAGCTTCTTAAGTTTTCAACTTCCAACGTAGGTACAATTATTCCTTGATCTCCGGCACAAAGTCCTCTTTCGTGGCTGTGAGCATCACGAGTCCGAAACAAATACACAGACCTCACCTCATCTTCATTTTACAGAGTTGTAAGCCAAGTAAACTCAAATCAAAGAACCTTAAGTTCAAGAAGTTAACGTGAGAGTACGTCTAAAATCTCCGCATTTAATAATTGGGTTTCCAAAACCAACCATTCCAGTGAGAACACCACAGGCATCTTTCGAAGCGGATGGTGTAAGGAATAACGACAAGCCACTATAATTAACAGCGCTTCATAGGAGTTTCAGACATCGGAGATCACCTTTATCAATCTAGGAATACGAGCCAGCATAAGATGTGTTCGATTCCATGAGAAAAGCGGTGACCTCCAATTTGAGATTTTCTAGATTGGAAAACGCTGTGTTGGAGAAGCATTTATCCCTTCAAGACTTTTCTGCGGAGGTTGATGCGGGATTAGCTCGTTGATAGCAGTGATATGGTTGGCAAGTGCACGAGGCCTTTGACATATAGATGATGGTGGGGGAGAAAATTGAAGCCAACAGGTTGGATTATGCGCGCAGGATCAGTAAGAGAGTGCGGCTCCAACTTTAAGAGATGAACAAAAGTGGTCGAAATTTAGGTACAGTTCGGGTGACTTGACGAGAATATATTCATATTTTCAAGAGTATCCACGAAGCAACTACTATCTTCAACGCAGGAGTGGAATTTTCATAAATATGCGATCGTGATTTGAAAACATCTTGAAAACAAAGCCTAAGAGAAGCCCGCGCAGTGACAGATCATCAGAAGAGGAGACGAAGTGTAGTTAAATTGTCACCGACTTAGGGCCACTCGGCCAGATGCATGTGAGTAAGCGAATGCAGAAGGGGAGTTGGCTGCCCAGCGGATATTGCCATTCGATGATGTACTCCTCGACTGCAGTGAACTTGGGCAATGGCTGCAACAGCACATCCTATATCTATGTCTATGAGGAACTTGAAGCTATTTGTCTATGATGAGAATTGCATGCTTAACTTCATGAAAAACGAAGGTTATATGTAGCTGTTATGGGCAAGGTCAAGGGAATTGAGGACCTTAACGGCCAGGCCCGACGAGATGGGAGTCAGGAACAAGAAGTGCGCGTCAATTTGACAGGATGTTGCAGTGTAGACTACAAGTATATCATATGAGAAACGTGGATATGACGAAGGTGGAGAGCAGAAAGTGAATGAGTAAATAGATTCTGTAAGTATGATGAAGGTAGTGATACAGAATATAAACAAAATCAGTAAATATAACGAAGGTGTTGGAAATACAAACCGTCTCGCGCATCGCCCGCCCCTTGAATATCCACTCGGAATTCCTAATATTGACCCACTTATTATTTAGACGAGTTAGCAACGTATATATTTCCCGGACTTCGTAACCTAGAAACAAATTATTCGTATATTAGTATCTACTGTAAGTAGATACTCCTTTCATCATTTCGTCCAGTATATAAGACTTCTAGATAGCGTAGAAACACCTCAGCCAATTCTTATCTGACTGAGGTGAGTTATAACGTACTTACTTATTTTCTATCTCTTACTGACCATCTTGTAGCGTTATTTATTCCGTTAGAAGGTGGCAAAGTGAATACTATGTAGTGACCTTGACCGTCATAGTAAGTGTAAGTGCTTACTTCCATAAATTAGGTGTAACTTTTGGAGCAGTTGGCATCTGCTCCAAGCCTTTTGTTATCCGCAGATCTGCGTATTGGTTAAACTTGGGGGCTGGGGATGAGTTACTGAACAGAATTAGTAGATGATTAATCAGTAAGATATCTGTGACGGTCAAGATCAAGGCATAAGACATCCGTCACATTGCCGATCTTATTTATTTATTCATATATGCTCGTAGTTACAATGTAGTACCTTGTCGAATCAACGCGCACATCCTTGTTTCTTGCTCCCAACTCGTGCTCGCTGTTGAAATGCAAACACGTGACAAGCCTGGCACGTCCATACAAGCACTCGCGCGCCGTCAAGATTATATTCATGTACGCCGCTGTAGCTCAATAGCTGCGCCTCCATCTTTTATTTACCTTGTATATACTGTATAATATATGTCTCATATGGTCCGTCATTTCTAGTCTTACTTTTCTTGTATTTCTATCCTCGAGAACTGCACTGCCTACAGTTCTCGTGATTATGCTCTCCTTTACTATTCCTTTTATATAGTTTTATTCATCTATCTACTTTAGTCATTATAATTGGACTCTCGTAGATAAATAGGGCGATTCTCGTTGACTTTCCTCAGCTGTTTAACTCGCAAACACTGAGGTAAAGTCCATTACTTACTTGATACTCTTCATTTACTTATTATTGTTCCTAGACTTCGTTTCTAGTTTTCAACACTCGCGGCACTAAGGTCCTCAGCTCCTGACCCAGCCCGTAACAATATGTAACACTAAGTCCTAAAACTCACTCTAAACTAAGCCCCTGCTAACCGTAACCGTATGATATGGTTATAGAGTACCGTAGTCATTGAGTCAACGTTTTTTCTACCTAATTCACAGAATCTCGAATCGGACAACCCCAGGTAGAGTTTTAAAACATATTCACGGGCTCTGGTCGTTGAGGAAGACAGCTGAGAGTGTAACCTGGCGAGGCCACGTGATTAACGCGTCTTATTAATCTCTGGTATATTCAAGAGATGATATGAATTCGTGTGTGATCTATGCATCTCCTGCTTTTGAGCCTGTAGGTAGGTGTCCTATTGCTGGCTTACTAGCCATTACCATGCTGGGGTGTGAGTGTTAAATTTACAAGTGTTCGCGATCCGGACACCGCCCTGTGGAAACCTAGACACGATAGGCTCAGTTGTTTGTGGTGCAAACGACTGATAGATTCATAAATACCTAGACACAATAGGCTAGGAATACAAGTAAGTAAAAGATAAACAAGTAAGTAAGAAGGGACTTTACCTCAGTTGTTTGTGGTGCAAACGACTGAGGAAGTCTGATTGAACTACAAGCTATTTATCTACGACAGTTCGTGTATAACTACAAGGAGAAAATAGCGCAGTAAATACAGTTTAGTACATATAAAGAAGTGAAACAAAAGATAAGAAACATACCATATGTTGCATGCTGTAGGCGGTGCAACATATGACCGTAAAATGTACAGAGTAAATTGTAATCATAGATAAAGATTGAATAACGAATAACTAAGTCCAAGGAATATAAATGAGGATACGAGCGGCTGCGCATTATAGAATGCAGCGCGAGCGGGATTGAATGCGCGCATGCTAAATATAGCTTGTGGCGTGATTACGATTCCAACACGCCCGCTGTCCATTTATTGTCGTACATGTATGTTGGCGGCTGCTTATCATTTATCATGTACCTGTTATATAGATATTTTGTATTTATGTAACTGGTGTACATTCGAGTTTGTACACTACACGTTTGCCTCAGGCGCTTATCGAGGCCAAACCTCGATCCTGTCACCTATTTTAACGCGCCAAAGCGAAGCGCAGTATGTCTCGTTTAGATTCAGACGCTTGTATTTAAAAACAACTCGGACATTGAAATGTTGACGGCGGACAATGTCATGTTGCGCATACAACGGTCACAGCCTGGGAGTTATAGCAAATTGTCTGAACTGGGTGTCGTCTCTTAGCGTTAAAAAGCTTGGCGCTTACCTTCTACGTTGTGACAGGCGTTAATGTCACTGCAGGCGCTTTTAAAAAAGCGCTTAATTTCGACGCCTTGCGAAGGAATAGAAAATATAATTCACCGTCAACGGAAGCTTGACGCTTACGAGCGTCTCTCGACAAGCGCTGCGAATGTAAAGTTTCAAGAGTATACTTTTTCTCCTCGGAAATATAACAAGGTCTTCGGGGAACCATGTCCAACCTTATGGTGAATCGGTTTCCAGTTTGGCAAACGAAATTTCCAAACTTACCAAAAATAGAAGTTATTTTTAAAGAAGACAAACAGCTTGAACTCCAACAGCATGTGAAAGCTTGTCACTTACAGTCGTTGCTCCATAAAAGCACTGCAGCACTCCACATGCTGGATTTAGACTATTACAAAGTTCATTGATAATATTACACACTGATCGAGTATTGAATTTTGCTCCTCATTCACTCCTATAAGCGTTCGTTTAGCACCACTGAAATGCAGCAGGAATAATTAGAGCACGCACCAAATTCCACAGCACACCACCGCTACACTCTCGCCTTCTCTTTCCCCTCAGATAGCGCCTTCTGCACCGCCTCCAACACACGAGGGTGTACATCCTTACCTGCGGCAATGATTCCAAAGTTTTCTCCTAAAGTCCTTCCCAACCCAAAGTTCAGGGGCTGCCCCCTTGAGTCAGTGACAATCCCCCCAGCCTCTTCGACAAGCACCTGTCCAGGTGCATGGTCCTAGTAAGTAGAAAAGGAAAGTGAAAGTTAGAAAGTGGACAGGAGCGTCACTCAAATAGACGTACCCATATCTTCTCTCGATAGCCCACACCAGTAGGCATACGTAAATAGGCACCCCCCTCTCCACGAGCAAGAGAGCAGTACTTTGCTTGACTGTCCATCCTTATCGGTGGGCGTGTGATCCCCAACAATGCAGAGACATGATCATTGAATGAATGTGAGGAATGCGCAGCTTCTACCGATTCGAGGAAGTTGAGGTTCTCGCTGGTCGATGCGGGGATGGTGAGAGGCTCTGGGTTGGCTCCGGAAAGAGTTAGCTAAAAGCCGCCATCGTAAAAATATAACAATGAAGGGGAAAATGAACAGAGGCATCGGGCATGTCACAATTTGCTGTAGAAATGAAGGCGATGGGAACGTACTCGCTCAGCCCCATGTCCTCTAACAGCAACGAAAATACATCCAGTTCCTTGTTCTGGCTTAGACAGCTCGACAGATAGGTTTGGGCAGCCAATGACGCCAACTTGAACTTGAGCATCGACGATCAGTGACAGACAGACCGCATATTGTTCTCCTCGTAGGAAACCCTTGGTACCATCTATGGGATCGATCGTCCACATGCCTGTAAAGTATGTCAGTATTCGCGTTAAGAAATGCTGTAGTCGAAAGTTGGGACAACAATACGCCCTTTGCGTCAGTAGTCTAGTCATGTAAGGCATCTTTCGAGCTTAACGTAGCTTCTCGAACTATCGCCACCACTATAGTTGGCAGGGAGCATGACATACTATAATGCCAAAGAACACAGTTCACATCAAGAAGGGGTACACTCACGTCCAGAAGGTCCACCCGGATAGTTGCCTCGGTCGATGGCGTCTAACAGCTCCTCGGCCGTCTTCTTCTGACCAGGTCCCATCCCCCACTCGACGTTGTCACCCAGCCCAAGCTCATCCACGAGAGCTTCGTTTGCGAGCTCGATGATACGTTCGCGCATTCCGGTACCAGATTCCGTCCGCAGCTCTGCTGCGTCTTCCTCGCCAACGATCGGGTCTTCTGGGAACGCACGATGCAAGATCGAAGAGATTACTGCTTGAGCAGCATAGTCACCCACTAGATACACATTTAATAGTCGTTAAATAGATTCTTTCGATTACATCGAGTAAGAATTGGACCTGTGACTGGTGATTTATCACCTTTTGTGAGCGTCTCGTTTTTAACGAGTTTGTTGAAAACCGAGTTGGTGAGAACACAAGCCCTGCGCACAGCGGCGATTGCTACTTGCTTTTCTGTGGTATATGGCAATGACATTGTTGAGAGCCGATGGATGTTGTGGAGGAATGAAATACGGCGGACATTGTTCATCGCACCAATGATCCATCGTCGGCTCATCGGATGAACGTACTTGCCATTACCTCATTCGGGTATCGAGACCGTGAGTACTTGAACAAGAGCCACAACGAGACTTTTTCCCTTTTTACCAGTCACCAGATTTTATCACCCCCCATACAGCTAACTCGGAAACGATAGACCAGATTTCAATTTTTTCACTATAGAATTCATGTTTACTTTTGGGGCGGAACAAACAAAGGTGCTTCATCTAATCCGAGCTATCTGCTTAGCGCCCATTCGGAGCAGTACTGTAGCTCGTACTATAGCTAGGTGTAACTGCTGCTCTACCCTCTCTGTACTACCTTATTGTACTCTCCATGACAGGTAACCATAGGTACATACCGAAGGCCATCAAAGAACAGCTCATAGTTATGTCTATCTGCCTCACATCCAGCGAGATTGCATGTTACCAGAAGCTGAGTGTTAGTAGTTGACGATTTTGGTTAAGCTAGGTGGAGCACCTTTGTTTGTTCCGCTCCACAAGTAAATACGAATTCTATAGTGAAAAAATTGAAATCTGGTCTATCATTCCCGAGTTAGCTGTAACTTACTCATTTCTTGGTTCGTTTTTCATAGTCCCTTGAACATAGAATCCTTGTGATGTGTAGATGTATTTTGAAAAACTGTCTCTTCAATTTTTTTTTTAAAAAAAATCGAAACTATACCAGCAAGAAACGTAGATAAAAATTCGCCGAAAGCAGCCTCTCCTAACCGACGCCATTTCGCTGTCCTTCTCACTCGACCTTTGGCTAATCTCTTCTTCATATCTACATACAAAATATACTATAGCATATACTTCAAAGGAATTAACGCGATACATCAAAAAATTCGACCTGGTGTAGTAAAAACTTACTACCTGAGTAATAGTATGATGGTAAGCTATTTCAAATGTCTATGATATTTTCCCTTCTATCCCATTATATATTAGAATATTTTCACCCTAATGCTTTAACTGCTGCATTGCCTGTCAAGAATTTCTAGCTGTGCAAAGAACCTTCGTCAAATTCACGGATTAAGAATAATATGGTCACCGGCGAATAAATATTATTAGAATCTAAGTGTATCACTTGCGGTCTTCCTTTCGAACGGCTCCGAACGGCAAGGCGCATTACGCTATTCTAGCCATTCAAACAAGGTTCCAAGTGCCTCCAGGCTTAGCATGTGTTGCGTAACCGTGCCGAAGCCGTCGATTCTTAACTGTCTGGGCTAGACACACGGCATGTCGGGTACTTGGTTTCTGCGCATGGTAACTTATTTTCTATGAAATTATGACCTTTGGCCCATGAAGATTCTCTCGACTTTAGCCTACTCGTCTCAACAAAAAAGCAACCTCAGAGCGGCACTATTTATTGAATGTGAGCTTGGGGCAATATACTCGCATCAGAAAGCCAGGGCGTACGCCGCTAAGCCTGGACACATGTCTGGTCATTTGTACTGTTTTACCACCCGAATAACCGGCGACTGGATAGACTGATCTAGTTTAAGTAGCACCAAGATGCACTCGGTTCTCACTCCACTGGACATCCAGGCTCGTAAGATTCAATTTCTCACGAATAACACCAGGAAGTAATACACTCCCAGTCCTGACAGCCACAGAACTATAAATGTCTCAAGCAGCTATTTTCTATAGTCTAGTGCCTATCTTGGGCAATGTCACATTATAGAAGAACCTTCCTTGCTACTGGATAAATCAACGACCGTTAGCTTAAACATTCACCTTTACATCACCACGAGAAGCCCTAGACCTCCAAGATCTCACTGCACGACTTCACCCTGTAATTCATATCAAACAACGTGCTTTAGGACAATGCTCCAAACGTATTCATGACCCCACTTTGTTTCCATTCATCGCGGCTTTTTCAACTCTTCACGCGTTTATGCGGTCACTTTGGAACGTGTATAGAACGACAATAGGTCTAGGTACGTCGTGCATCTACCCGAATTACAGCTAACGGAGTATGATCATAGCTAGAATGAATACGGAGCGCTCTAGTCGGTTACTATGGGTCCATAAGTCTTTATGGAGTGTTTAACATGCTGGTCGAAGATCTGCCTGGGGTTCTTCTATTTTGTTTTAGAATCTCCTTTGGTAGGCTTGATCTCCGAAAACATTAGCGCGATATCGGAAATTAGTTTAAACGCAGTCCCATATGACGAAAGTAATAGAAAATTTGGACTCCATTTTGTGCAAAACTCTCTTTTTTATGTCACCTTGAGTATTAGGTTATTTGTTTAGGTACCTTAGCCAAGAGCGGTTTTATTTTGCCGCCGATTAATAATATGTAGCGGAAGCTATTTGACGAAGGTGAATATTCATTGGCCTCGTTTTCGGATAATATGCCCCGCCCCTGATTATATTCCAGCTACACTTCTATCTTGGCTAATGCTCGCCTTTAAGCTCTGCGTTTCTTCGCCATTTACATGCTATCAGCTTAGCGAATAGCTTCGTATTTGCTTAACAAGGTTCGTAGTTTTACCAATAATTAATATTCAAGGGACACCAGCGGTCGGTGCGAGCATCCGAAGACATTAGTTAGTTTCCTCGTTAATCAGACAACACTTAAAAAGCTAAATCTCCAGATGAGTCGGAAACATTGTACGCCTGGCGGTTTGGTCACCGTTTATATTTTAGCATTCTCGTGAACACGGCAAATTTCGTCACTTGGTGGTCCCCATATGCACAGTTCCTTGGGTAACGGCGACAGTGCAGTTTTTACTTCCCCAAGAATCCTTAACAGCGCATAAGTACCGTCAAAATTGTAACCATGGCCAAAATAATCCTTACCATTGATGGGCCGGGCGTCGATTTGTCATTTCTTCATCATCAAAATGCTACACTGCTATTTCCGTGATTTTTCTTTCGGCTTGGCTTCCAGGATTAAAATTTGAACGGGAGAAATGTTTTGTAGATTTATAAGCTGATGAACCGCGTTGACAAACATAAATTGAACACGTAAGCTTGTAGGTCCATCAAGTTATGTATCAACCCTTGCTGACGATTTACTTAATACGATCTTATGATTATGTTCATAATTTCATATCATCAAAGGACACATAAATAAACGGTCTGTTCATGTAGCAGTTTTATTGCCACTTGCAAACGTAAGGGTTAATTAATATGGCAGGGTTTTGATACGGTGTGTGCAAGGATTAATAAGGAACCAAGAATAAGAATATTCAGCGAGGTAAATCCAAATTGTGAAAGAGACTGTTTAAGAAGGATAGCGATCACTATAGGAGAGCACCGCGCTACATGTGGGCCATGTAGTGGTATGAAGTGGCAGGGGACTATTATGCATCTATTCTTAAGGATCACCGGAGTATAGCACTACTAAGAAGTATCATAAGTAGTGTGAAGAGTAAACTAGGTTCAGAAGGAATCACGTACGGTGGAGCAAAATTTGAAGAGATGGAGCATCACGAGCACTCTAATGAAAAGAACTAGGCCTTATCTTTTTTCGACTTCTTGGCCATAGGGCTGATTGAAGTATGAGCGACAGTAGCTGTATTGGCCATTTCCTTCAGTTTCTTGGCAGCAATGACTTGGAGAGGAAGAGCTTTAGACGTTGGAGATGATGATCCCTCAATAGGATTTTGTGTGGCCTTTCCAGAACGTTTTTCTGAATGCGACTAGGCGTCTGATGTGGCATTGACCGATGTGAAGTGTATGAAGCTGGCAATTTAAACGATACTTATGATCGGTATCGATTCGATGATACACACAGAAGACCACTGTGAAGTGTATGAAGCTGGCAATTTAAACGATACTTATGATCGGTATCGATTCGATGATACACGCAGAAGACACTGTGAAGGTACTCCACATACATATTTGAGGTCGCTCTATAAACAAAGGCGTAGATGAACCACCAGTTCACTACCAAAGTCATATCACTGATGATGGAACGAAACTTAAGAGTAGCTACATTGCTTCACAAGCTTGTTGAATTTCTTCCTCATGTCTGGCACTAAGTACAACGACGATCTCTGTCGTTATGGGTCCACGACTAGTATCGACCGTGGCAAGGTGGTTTAAGAACCTTGTCTTGTCTATACATAGACGCTGTAATAGATTTGTATATTACTTCCTTGATAGCATATCGATAGTAGAAACGCATGTCTTCCAGGCCCTCTGCGCACAATCCGATACCTAAGCAAATCTTGCACGGTCGATACCGAATCCATCTGACGTGTGGATGTCCCCCATCCTAAAAGGATCCATGAAGTCACGTCTATATCCGAGCATAGTGGTGTAAAGATAAGTATGAGGGTACTTTGAATGAAGTTGAGAGAAGAACGCGCGCCCATTGGAGGGGATGCGGTGACATGATAGAGGACTGCGGTGACATGAGAGAGGACTGTGGTGACATGAGAGAGAACTGTGTGTGTGCGCTAGTGGCGTTGTGTTACATGTACATATTTACACTTGTCTGCCGACGCCATCTGAGCCTAATTTAAAATTCAAATTAACGAGTTCAACTGCTCTCAAAAATTGTTATCAAATTTAATGATGATATGCGATGCTGAGATATTATGAATGCAGGAGTGGTTCTATTGGTTTTTTTTTAGCATTAGACAGCGCTCAAGATCATCCTAAGACGCTGTCATTTGAATTAACGCCCAATGAGCGGCTAGCTTGGCATTAGGCGCTCGTGTTCATCATTGTCAATACTTGTGAAATATAATCGTAGCGATTTACCGTGTATTCCAATTAGACTTTATTTGGTGTTATAAAACACGTTCATGAGAATACTTATACTTCAGCGTTCAACTAGTATTTGATATTTCTATTGGTGAGACATCTGACGAACATAATATGGAATTATTCAGGGTATTAGGGGGTATATTTTCGCAGGGAGACACAGCATAACATGAGCCTGACCACCCAGATATAAGTCTTGGGAATAAAGCGAAAACCTTGATAACAAGGCTAACCTTGGTCTTGAACTGAGACGACACCGTAGCAAAGGACACGTCTTCCTGCACACGCCAAATAACTCATCCGCCTTACTCTCGCGTTATCTATAATTTAGATAGGGTCACGAGAAGTTTAATATCACATGATATTGAGAGATACACAGAAAAATAAAATATCAGTGAACAAACGGTCACGTTCATAATCTACAAACCACATACGACGCGTTCAAGTATTTAGCTATTCATGTCGCTGACACACTCCCATACACCCTTCAAGTTCTCCTTCCAAAGCGTAACCTTCCCATCACCACAGCTAACCGCGAGCAAGTTGCCCGCCAAACTCCACGACACCCGCCAGACAACGTCGGGGAACTTGCCTGGTGCAGCTGGTGCACCCGCTCCAGGCGAAGTAGCAGCAGACGAAGGGTCAAGTGGGGTCTTCACCCACGGCGCCGTAGATGAATCCTTAGTCCAAATGAGCACCGTCTTATCCTGGGAGGCAGTGGCGATATAACTGCGGGGGAGTCCAATATTCGGTGCCCACGCAACATCCCTCACCCAGTCGGTGTGCCCCTCTAACGTCTCCTCCTCCACCCAGGACTGCGAGTCCTCCTTGTAGCCCCAGATCTTGACGAGGTTATCACACCCTGCGCTGGCGAAACGCTTGACGGAAGGAGATTGCGCAGATTGCGGTTGGCCGGGGAGGGGTTGGGATTGTTGGGGCGTTATGAGAGACCCGGGGAGGACGGCTGGGGCCCA
The DNA here is from genome assembly GCA_036937015.1 of Crucibulum parvulum. Classification (NCBI taxonomy): domain Eukaryota; kingdom Fungi; phylum Basidiomycota; class Agaricomycetes; order Agaricales; family Nidulariaceae; genus Crucibulum; species Crucibulum parvulum. The sequence goes on along the minus strand of JASFCX010000030.1, from coordinate 17,457 downwards.
GGATACGGCGTTACACCCAATTGCGTGGCCGTTGAATATGTCAGCGTCCCATTGACCATCATCTATGAGGCGGGTAAAATGTTAGAATGGGTGGGGTTGAGTATATTAAAATGACTCACTTTTGAATGACAAGACGGATAATTTGCCATCTGAGGATGCGCAAGCTAACATAGCTCCTAACTCATGGGGCGCCCATGACACCGAGTTGACTGTACCATACAGCATTCAAATCTCTGGACAATGAAAAGGGGGTTAAACACACCTGAAGCTGTATGTAGCGTGTGTTCTTTTATCTTTATCCAGCTACCTGCGGCGCCTCCTTGACCTGGCTGCTCTTTCCAAATCAAGACCTTTCCGTCATATGAGCAGGACGCGAGGATGTGGCCAAACTTTGGATGCGCCCATGAGACCTGCCAGACGGGACCTGCATGTCTTTTGTCCAGGTTAATCAGAGGATGTTATTGAGAGAATTATGACGCATACGCACCCTTTTAACGTGTGGCCACCAGTTGAGCGTTGCGCGTCACCATCTACAACGTCGAAGATTTTTACTGTGCGGTCTGATGAGCATGTTGCTAGGCGTTTTCCATAGTAATCCAGTTGGGCATCGTGCTAATATGAACGATTCAGTGAAGTTGCTAAAAGCCCTATACGAGTTGGCTCACTATCATGTCTTCGTGTGCTGTTTCGATTGGCACTGAATCTGAAGCAGTAGCTGACGCCTGCCGTAATAATATCATGTTTCAACAGATTGAAGGCGTGACTTTCGATGTTCAAGCTCACCATTTAGAAGACCACACGACGACGTTGGTTGAGATGCTCTGTAAACGTGGCTTACCCAGACTGAGAGAGTGAGATGTCACATGCTTACCATGTGACATTGATGACTTGTTGAGGCATAAAAAGCAAGCATTTTCATGAAAACTTAGGTTTGTCCCGCCACGTCTGAACTACACCACCAATTCGGTCAGATGTCAGTGAGACCCCCACAGTCTGATAGCCGGCTATCCTTCTCAGATATCCCTGACACATCATCCGGATATCTGGCGCCTCTGGGAACATAAATTGACAAGTATCCCTTAAGACCCGTCTGCTAGAAGGTCCGTCAGCCATGTCTACGGGATATTGGATTTCATGATATCTGTTGTGATATTCTGTAGATACAGCTACAGAGACTCAATATTTTCATTTCAGGCTTTCGGTTTTGAATAAAACGATAGATATTTTGTATAATTATTTATCAAGTAATGTATATGGTAATGAATTAGTCAAGTAATACGGTTCGACGTTCTTTAAGTCTATTGCTCCCAGTGAAGTGTGATTCTTCATTCCTATTCCAATTCATTCATTAGAAGCGGGCCCCTTGAGCAGACTTTCCACATAAATAGAGCCATCAAGTCTGGGATCACTTTGCAGGATTCTCCCAAAGATTCTGATAGACTTTAGGTCACAACGAGAGACACATCGATAATAAGGACATACGCAGAAATGTTAGCTTCGTCATGGTTCTTCTCCTTTCAGTATTGTTCAAACCGTTGGTCCACTCGGATCCAGAAGTTGCACCCAGCCTTGCCGTTTTTAGCAGCTTACACAGCTACATGTTCATTTCTCTGCATGAGAACGTAAGCCAACTTGATATATATTCACTAATGGAATAAAACGTACCACGAAGGTGAAGCGAGCAGCCATCTTCAATGAAACCTGAACCTTAGGAGCTATCCGAGAGCGTATGCTTACTATATTCTTGCAGAGCTCGACAATGTCCACAGCTATCAGGCGCAGAATGTTCAAGAGAGGGCTTGACCTAGAAACATTCTCTTTAGACATATAAAAGTATGATAATACTGCAAACTTACCTCCTTGAATAGATTACGAAGATTTAATGCTTCATCACGAACAGCCTTCACAATTACCTTTAGTTTGACAGGATCATCCATAATCACGCTCGACAATCCCCAGCTGGGATGCTTCCGAATGAATCATTATTTCGTGCTGACAAGTGACCACTAAGCAATGGTATTGTTCGGAAGCTGAGAGGGAGAATAGGAGGTCGCCGGTTACCAGGGAAAAGACCATATCCAGAAACAAAGTACTCTTCAGTCGGGTTGGAGGTTGTGGGACAATGCTGGGATGTGTGAGGTTGGTCGAAAGGCGCAATGAGGGTCAGCAGGCAAAAGTGGATAGCAGGGGGAAAAAAGGAAGGCGGGGAGTTGCAAGAGATATTAAGAAAGGTCGGAATGAAGCAGTGTAAAAAAGCTTGCAATTTGCGACTTCTAGTTTGTGTTTGTGAGACAACTTCAACTTCACATCACGTGTTCGCGTTCCTGTAGTCAATCATTGCCTCTTCAGAATTTCTTCCAAGTCCAATTCACATGAGTCTGTTCATTTTGTAGCCGTCGTTCTTGATGGTTTACTCATGAGCAGTCGTGTATGGATTTAAGATTGACTTAAATAACTAATAGAGTAGCATAAGTAATTTTTACAATGACTGTTTCTGCTAGTAATGACACTGTGCCTACAGCCGTGGATGGAATACTTCTGGATATTGATATGAATATCTGGCAACAGCAGCTATGATATCTCTAAGATATCCAACTGACCATCGAACGGTATATAAACAAAAGGAACTTAGCGATACCTAATGGATCAGAATAGATATTCGGGTCCGGGTCCCACTGATATCCGGTCAGGGATATTTCTATTAGCTGCCACAGAGTTGGTGGTGTAGGGCTGCCATGTATCTAATAGCCTAGCGACAAGCTACAGCACGTCGGCCCAGTCTAAATGAGTCAACAAAGGCATCAAATTATGATGAGTTATAAATCAGTGGGCAAGCGACCGCCGAATGCTGTTCGTCAGTTAAGGTGAAGTTGCCTTCGACTACATCAGAATATTATGTTCATTGCTGTCTGCTATGCCGATGCTAATACAGCTATTTGGTATTGACACCGGGGTGCCAGTCATAGGAGACAATGAAATGCATTCTAGTACTGTTAACTAAAGGATGGGCCACCAGAGAATCGTTGAGAGCGAAGTAGTTTATGTGAGGTGATTTGGGGGGAAAAGGAAGAAAGGGATCGAAGTTGAACCCAAGTTCTTATCGAGAGTGACAATTTGTCACCTCACCGTCACACCATTCTTGAGATCTGAGATCGAAGTTTTAAAATGTACGATCGAGCCGAAACTTAGCTCTGCTGCCGTGATCCGTGGACTAAAGCGTCAGTTATGGTGGGGGTTTTTTGCAAATTCCTTAACAAATCAGTTCGTCTCATACAGTAAGGTTTTGGGTCTTTTTTGAGCGGCTATTTCCGTTATACAAAAGTAGTCGTGACTTAGTATCCCCCACCATAGCCAATACACAACTGACTGCCCATCCCTTAGGACACTCCTACTGACGATCCTGTGGTAGGACCACAAATGTCACTTAGTAATAGTTCAGCACTGCATATCAACGACGTAACGCGAAGCAGCTATAATCCACGACATGAACTTGTACGCCAACTTTCTCGTATCCTCATGTTACTTATCGACACTACTCGGTTTAACTGCCATTCTAGGATTTGACGAATGAACTCAGAACTATCGGACAACACTACTTTGCGATTGGTGAATACGCAGATGTATGGAAGGAGTGGTGGGATGGAAAAATAGTGGTATGTTGTGAAATTCTTCCTGACAGGCTTATTGGTTGAGCGCTTAATATAATTGAAGGCAGTGAAGGTACTTCGCGGAGCGTCAACTAACAATCCGGAGTTTCTTATACACTTGGATCACGTAGGTTGATGGTAGTTGCTCTTTATACTCGTTTCCTGATCCATGTGCACCCGTTTAGGATCTTGTAAGAGAGGGTAAGATTTGGAAAGAGTTCAAACACAATAATGTGATGAAGTTTTACGGCATCTCGTATGGTCACGGGATAATGCCTGCATTGGTTATTCCGTTTTTTGAAAACGGTAGTGTACTGCAGTATATCAAAAAAAGAAAACAACCAGACTGGAAGAAGTTCCAATGGGTTTGTGTGACACTATCTCTTCGCTGGCTGCAAGCAATTAAACTGGGTTATTTAGGTAAAACAGATTGCGCAGGCGTTGTGCTACCTACATTCACTTGACATTATACATGGGGATGTGCGAGGTGTATGTTTCACTTTAACTCCGCGAAGTAGATTTTTCTGAACACTGAATACGTTGTTTTCAGGCTAATGTTCTTCTTGACGACAAAGGCAATGCTGTTGTAATGGATTATCAGCTGGCCTTCATTCTGGAAGCATCTGAGTTTACTTCCATCAAAACCGCAGGAACATGTCGCTGGGCGGGGCCAGAAATTATGAACCCATCTAATTCAGACTCTTTAAGTGAATCTCGTCCAAATTTTACCAAGGCGGGAGACATGTTCGCGTTTGCGATGACAGCTATTGAAGTGTGACTACGTGGATATCATTTTTAACCGTTCAAAGCTAACTTCGGTTTGTCTACTATTTATCCAGATATATACGGAATTGCCTCCATTCAGCGTGAAGAAGAATGATAGCGCTGTTATCTTCGCCATTCTCGCAGGGAAGAGGCCAGAGATCCCAGAAAATGTTGCAAAAAACAACATTCTGGCAGACGTCATCAAGGAATGTTGGAGTCAATTACCGGAGGACCGCCCCACTGCAAATTCTGTTTATGAACGTCTTGCTGAAGTGAGACAGTCTCTCTTGTAGTATGCGTATCGTAATCTTATGATTCGATTCTGCAGGTGCCTCCACCAACTTTTTTTCGAAGGTCTGCCATTATGTTTTACCGTTTCTGCGACTGTCTCGTTGATATACAAACAGGTTTCTCGACGGTATTTTCGAATACCTACCCTTCTGAATATCTATGCAAGTAGTGTGTTCTTTTCTTGATATCCCGCCAATCATTTTTCTAGGTCACATTACGTATTTCAGTCAAACTATCTATTCTTTACAAAGCACTCATACGATTCTTGCACGCTTTCTCGTTGTACTCACGTTCCGCGATATCTGTCCTTCTCCAATAGACTTTTTTTTTCTACGAGTGTTACTGATTTATATGGGCAGGTGGTATACGAGTAAAATTGGTCCTCCGTTGATAGTTGGTTTTTTGTCGGTTTTCTTTGTCCTCTTTTCCGTTGTTTGACCTGTGGATAATTGGTGTTCATCTATGATTCCAGAACAATAACTCATCATCTGTGAAGAGAAAGCTGATGTTGTATTCAGTATTTTTCACCCTTTAACTCGGTACATACAGTCTGTTTTGACTGCCTTCTATCAGACGCTAAATCTTCAATACCGTTCAAGCGCATCCGTAGAATCTGAATTGGACCCTCCGACAATCCGAGGGGTGGACCTAACCGTAAGGCTTTTGAGCGGCTAGCTCTGGACAGGGAGTCGAGTTACTGGATACACGTTTCCGAGGGAAGCAAGGGTGTCGGATGTTCTTTGATCCCTAGGCGTCTCTAGAAGTCAGCAGGTGCACATTTGGTCGCTTCAATAGATGCCCTCAAGGCCATTGAATTTGGAATAGAGAACTGGCGTATCTACGATACTGCACCGCTGAACATAACGCTCAAGAAGGGAAAGAGGTATATAAACCTCCACTTTATCGAAGCATTTCTAGTCTCAAAACCTTCATACCATGTCGTTACTAGGGAATGCAACTACCAGCCTTCCAGTTTGTCTTTCATCGCATACGTACAATGTTATGCCATCAATCTAATAGGTTATATTAGGTCCTAGATGGTCAAATTCAAATTTCCGATGCACACTACTTTTATTCTGGAGGCTTCGCAAATATATGGCGGGGAACTTTGACAGATGCGAATGGAAATGTTAAAATTGTGAGTAGTTTCGGCTTGTCCATGGATTAACCTTTTATATGATTTGGTATTGTCCTACAGGTCGCTGTAAAGATACCTAGAAGTTCATGCATTCCAGACAAGGAGGGGCAGAAAAAAGCTGACGAGGCGAGTATATCTGTTGGCATGCTTATTCGAATTTATCAATAGTTTTATATTACAGCGCCTTAGAAGAGAGTTCGTAATCTGGAGTGACTTGAACCACAAGAACATTCTTCCTATCTATGGCACTTTTACTCATAGATCAATTGGTGGGACCGGTGTCGTTTTACCCTTTCGACCGTTGGAGACTATTTCGAAATTTTTGGTGACTCATCCCGGTGCAAACAAACTGGCTCTGGTAAGCGAAACATTCGATTCGAATCAGTTTATCATTTTAATATAGAGACCGTCTTGTGTGCCAGATCTACGATGTAGCGGAGGGAATCGAATATCTCCATGGCAAGGATATAGTACATGGAGATTTGACAGTGGTAAGCTGCGCGGCAGTACTATCGGTGTACCCCACTGACATCCCGCCAGGGAAATATTCTCATTCACCAGAAGGGAACACAGCCCAACCCTCAGTACATACCGCAGCTAACTGACTTTGGACGATCGCGCATTATCGACAAGAGAGGATTTACGACAAACATTAACCCTGTCTATAGGTAAGAAACACGTAAGTATATTGCAGTACGCGCGATCAAACCCTTTACAGGGGTTTTCCCCCCGAGGTTCTTCACGCTGACAATGCCCAGATCAAGTTGCTAACAAAGGAATCTGACGTGTATACCTTTGCTATGGTAGCATTAGAGGTTCGTCTTACGCATCTCTTGATTTCCATTCTTTGAACTCACCCTTCAGATTGTCACGGGGAAGATGCCGTTTTACCAACACACAGACCCCCAGGCAGTATTCCTTATTATGACTGGGAATACGCTTTCCCAAAATGACTATGCAGGTCCTGAAGCACCTCAGCTGACGGAGAGATTTTGGAATTTATTTTTAATGAAATGTTGGGCTACGAGTCCAGCAGGGAGACCCAGTATCGAAGAAGTACGTGAAACTTTTCGAAGCGGCTTCTAGCTATTCATGTTTCTCGATGGTGATATTTTGGTACTACGGTTTATGAATATTAATGGACATACATTTTGTGATATATCATTTGACATGATTCGTCAATCTTTCGATGTGATAGAAGCGTTTTACAATACTCATGCCCCTTCGCATGCAGCCTTGGCTATCTCTTTGGACACCGGGAGGTGGCTCAGTGCCTTCGAGATCTGGGGCCGAACTTACACGATGTAGGTGGCACGGCTACCAGATTCCTGCCTCCCGTCGATGTCAGAAGTACTATTCCACTGGATATTTTTCTAATAAATACAAGAAACATATACGTATAGAACACTATGAGAAAATGATCGGCTCCTCATGCACGCCCCTGATCAGAACTGCCATAATAATCAGGTAATATACAATCAATAACTGGAGTCATAGTTGCGGAAGATGCCATGCTGTTCTGCAGTCAATTTATGTTGCAGTTTATGATGATATCGATTCGCCTTCCATACTCGAGTATATGTGTTCGTATTTGGTTATATTTCAAATCTGGGTCTATGTACAAAGCCACCATATTGCGATAAGCTTTGGCTCCTACCGTGACAAAAGTTATCAGGATTCTGGTGTATTGATAGGGTCGCCATCTTGTCAGGACCCCTCCGCTAGGTGGGATATCGGACTTAAAGCGTTCTTTGAAAGGCTTAAAGCCACTACTTCTCACCTAATTATACCACGGCGGCTCAGGACCATTCAATCACTGCGCTGGATGATACTGGAAGAGCGTCTGCGATAAGGGTGTTCTACACTCGGAGAACTCTGTACCCTTGCCCAGAATATAAAGGCGAACGTTTTGGAAGACCGAGGTTCTGCGATCTATTGCCTCTTGCCGTCTGTGTTCCGCAGGATCAGATCAGGACAACGTTGCTGAATGGATAGTTTCCGATGTGCTGGGATTAGCTCAGTAGGCACCGAATCCTCCGGGAACGACCTCATAAGATCGAGTTATTTGTAGGGTTTTAGGCGCACATAATTTCTAGTGTTTCAGTTGGAATGGAAGAAATTAGCCACTTATTTACAATTTTTTTTTACAAACGAATCTATCAGATGTGCTAACGTTGTTCCGCCCTTTCATAAGTCGGGAAACATTTCGAAACTTCTTAATTGCCCTGTTGTCGATAAAATATTTTTGGTGGGTGAAAGTTATCAGATATATTGTAATATTCTGTAGTACTGACTTCCCATATTCTCTATTTAGCTGTACGAGACTACAAACAGAATAAATACCTCCGCAATACGTCATACATGGAGATCTGATACTGGTTTGTTACATGGTCACGTCGTATATAAATCTGTTTAATGGCTGATGTTCACTAGGGCAACATTCTCATCTACCAGACAGGTGATAAGTACATTCCTCAGATATCTGGCTTCGGTCGATCCAGGATTATTAACAAGAGAGGCTTCGTTACAAACATATTCACATTCTATCGGTAAGCTTAGTTTCTTGTCTTTTTATTCTTCTAATGGACGACATCTAGCAGGTATTTTCCACTTGAGGTTCTAAGTGCAGATGTCCCCAAAATAAATTGCTGACCAAGGAGTGTGATATATACACCTTGGGTATGGTCGTGCTCCAGATTAGTGCTTTTATACATCCTTCGTTTGTTCCCCAATTATTGTTCGTGGATTTTGACTGAGAAAAAACCGTTCCATCAAAAGAATGATATTCAGGCCGTAATTCTCGTGAATGCTGGGACTTTACCGTTGCGAGAGGATTAGGAAAATATTCCTCAGCTTATGGACAATTTCTAGAGATCTTTCTTAGTAAAGTGTTGGGATGAAACTCTAGCAAGAAGGCCATCTATTGCTTCTGCTGCTTCTGTCTGCGAGTTCCTCGAAGGCTGTTTCAGCACATAATCCAGAGCGAAGAGTCGGTTTTGAAAATGTTTTACATCTCTACCAGAAAATTTACCATATTAGCCCGTATTTTCTTTCGGCTCATATCAAGTTACTGCTCATGGGTAATATAATGGCGAACAGACCATTACATCAATGCGATCTAACATCTTGTTGCACCATCGATAATTCCTGTAGTATTGCCATGCACCAAACTCATGTTACATATGTACGCCACTGTCGACTCAGAACAACATGACATGCATCCACCATTCCTAAAACTAAGCGATGTTTGTTGATATTTTCAAAGAAGGTCTAAGAGTCTCTACACGTCGGTTTTTTTTTTGTGAGATGTATAATTGCTTCTTCGTCTATATTCACAGACCCTCTATAGACACTGTTCTGTTATAAATGAATTCGCTACTCCGCCTAGAACTAGACATTGCAACTCTAGATCCGCCAATCTACAGAGACAAGGGCTCACTTTGGCTATCTTTAGTTCCGCAAACTCCCTGACAGTTGGTGCCACTAACCGCGTACTACAAGCACCTTTTACTGAGTTCAGCTACGTACACCTGACGTTATCCAAAGCATGAATTAAATCGGGCTACACGATCCCTGTAGCTCCAAGGTTGCTAGCCTCCACAGCAGATTATCTGCATCACCTTTGATCGGCATAAGCTTCATATTGCCCAGGCGCTTGGAATACGTGGTTCATCAGTTGCGTCAGAACTTATCCTATGCATTAGCAGCCCTTCTCTTGTGCGATTAATGACTGTGGAAGAAGAAAGTTACACGTCTGTGGTTCATTATTACTGAATGGACTCGCCAAGTTTGCAACGGCAGGGAATAGCTTCGACATAGACGCTTAATACTTCTGGAGCACCCTCCCTCACCAATTATTCGTGTAATTATAGACACGCATCAAACCACTCTGGCTTTTCGCCTCAAACAGGAAAAGGACGTAGAATTTGACTCTCCAAATCGGTGCGTTTTCCGCAGTAAACGGGAAAGAGTAGAGGTGAATGAAGGGATTAGGTTGTACTGCAGGAGTGCTGTTAACATGTTATAATAGGTCTACTGCGCTTTTGATTCAAGTATAAGTATTTAAGAGATGCAATAACGCGAAGAGATGGTAGACAGATCAATAAAATCTTCATTCATTTCGATTACTCCCTGCAACATATGCCACGTTATACAAATTCCATTTGGGATTTTCTCGACATTCAACGAGCAAAGCGTGAACTTGTTAGTAGGCTTCACATTTTTCTGAAGTATAAATGACTGACTACCTGTTAGATTATTGATACTACAAGAATCACTCTACCTCGTGATTCTATTATTATTGGAGAGGGCTCTGGGGGAACGGTTTACCTTGCTTATATTTGGAACGGTACCACCAGTACCAGAGAGCACGTAAGTGAACGCCATTTATTTTCTTTGATGAATTGCTAGTAGATACTAAACTCATGTCATATTTAAGGTCGCGGTCAAAACTCTACGCGGTAAGCGAGAAGATGTTCCTAAAATGGAGCAGGTAATGCCAAAAGGAGTTCATCTTTTGAATATTGACAAGTGCTAATAATAAATTATTCTAGCGTCTGGTACGAGAAGTACTGGTTTGGAAGTCTTTGAATCATGAAAATCTTGCACCTTTCTATGGTTTATATAATCATCCTGATAGCCTAGTACCTGCACTGGTATCAGCATATATTCCGCACAATTTGATGGAATATACAGATAGATATCCCACCAGCAGAACACACTTGGTAATTTACCTCGATATATTACATTCTTTTCTCGCTGAAAATGTACTGTTATGATAGCTACGCCAGATCGGTGCTGGGTTGAAGTATTTACACGCGAAATACATTATTCACGGAGATATAAAGCCCGTAAGCTACATATCATTTTGCTGGAAGGTCCTAATTTACGAACTACTTTACATAACCAGGACAACACTCGGGTGTCTGCCTCTGGGCAAGCAAAGATTATTGATTTTGGATGTGGAAAAATGATTGGCACCCAAGGATTTACGACTATACAGTCCAGGAAACCACGATATGCGGCTCCGGAACTCCTTTACACAGAAGACGATACGCCGGTCAAGCCTACATTTAAGAGTGATGTATTCGGCTTTGGGATGACGGTATTACAGGTTTTGCATAGCCTCACCTTTTAAGTTCATATATTTATATTCTTTCCTACTAGGTCGTTCATGGCCGAGATATTATTGATCCGCAAACTCAATGGGACAGATCAATTCCCTACAATCATATTGGGCCAGCTGGAGACTTACAATTAGTCTACAATGTTCCGGACGGGTTAAGGCCGCAGAAAAAAGGATATCGCAATATCTCAGAGGCACAATGGCTATTTTTAGAATGGTGTTGGCTTCACGATCCACGGGAGCGTCCTCATATTTCGGATGCATTACAAAACTTTGATGATTTGTTTACATAGCTTTCGTCTTGCAGTAAAATGTATTCCACCCCTACCTTAGCTGACTTAACATGATTTCTTTGCCATTTTCCACATAGACCACGGAATATTGGTTAATTGTGATCTTACGGAATGCACGGCACAACTTGCGCAGAATTTTGCATTGCCTAAATAGCGTTCGCAAGAGTCCCGATCAGACACACGTGTGGATTACGTACTAATAAATGTAATCCTGCGTTTCGCTTTCACATTCAGAATGTGTTCCGACGAGCAGCAGTCCTCACCATCGTATCCGATAACAACCAAGCTCACTGGCAAAATAATCTCGGGCGAGTTTTGGCCGATTCTACGCACTCACGGTCTCTTTGTATCTCTTCTCCCATGTCTGCTCCAGCTGACTGGCTGCCCCATCGTGTTGGCGACGAGCGTCGGTAGCAGAAGCACTGAAGCCTACACTGAAATCTGAGCTTGAAGGACCACCACAACTACAATCAGCACATACGCTAATGGATCAGAGATGCCAAAAGCTCGCGCCTGGTGTCTCATATGCTGTGTAACCTCTCCTCTTCAGCTAAGAGTAGCCTTCAACATCCTTCGCACTACTCCATCCAATAGTAAACTCATTCGCCACTGGGCCGTTACCCTCCGAATTCTTGCGCACCCAAGATGATTCAACAAATGACGGTAGATCTAGAGAGTGCATGTAGCCCCTCTTATGAAAGAGTTGAGTCGTCTTTCTTCAAAACGATGTTGTATAATCGGTCTGCTTGGCCTAAGCTCATGACTGCTGCCCTTGTACTGCAGATCTTAAACTATGGAATGTTGGTTGGCGTCTACGATGACCTGCGTTCTCTGACTTTCTCCGGGAAGTTACTCACAGGAGGATTAGTAACTATCTAATCTGATGCTTTCCACATCCAATGTTGGCAGACGCCTCCCCTCGCTTCACATTCATAAACCAATCACGCCGCATCTTTTATATGAGCTGTTCATATCAACGTCTCACTTTCCACACGCCCTTCAAGTTCCCCTTCCAAAGCATAACTTTTTATTCGCTACAGCTTACCCGCCAGACTCTGTGAAATATGCCAAACAACGTCGGGGATCTTACCTGGCGCAGCTGGTGCACCCGCTTCAGGCGAAGTAGAATCAGATGAAGGATAGAGTGAGGATCATTCATCCACGGTGCAGTACGTGAATCCTTCATTTACATTAACACCGTCTTACCCTGGGAAGCAGCAGCAATATAGCCGCAGGAGAGCCAAAAATTCGGTACCCATGCCACGTCCCCCACCCAGTCGATGTGCCAGGCCTCCAACGTCTCCTCAACCCATGGCTGAGAGCCCAGTTCTCAACTAGTTTGCCGCTCCCAGCGCTGGTGAAACGCTTGACTGAATGGAACTGCGCAGACTGAGGTGGGACAGGGAGGGATTGGGATCGTTATGATGTTATCAGAAGCCCGTGTCATACAATGGAAATGCCTTAATTTGGAAGGAGCAGCCTAGTCAAGCATCGCGTATATTTGATAAAGACTCAGAAAAGTACCTGAATTTAAACCGAATTAATCCATCTGAGACCTCACAGACTCCTACGCCCTGCCAGAACTTTTAAAAAAACTTTTAATGAATTCCTCAGAGTAATAAAACGGTCAAGATATCTTAAACGCTAAATAGTGAAGGGGTATGTAAGAGCCACGACCTTTGGACAAAAGACACGCAGATTCCGTCTAGTAAGTCTCCTGGGGAAGTGGTGATTGGATAAGAACTTGAGGAGCCAGGGATGCTCGGGGTAGGTGAATAACGAGCAGTATCCGCAGCAGACGTAATATATTTGGGGACCAATGGGGGATCTTGAAATCTCAACCCCCTTTCTTCGGCAATTCGTACTATCAAAACTATGTCTTGTCAGGAATAAAGGTATCTTAATTCTGTGTGCTTATTACTCTCATTAGCCCCTCAGCGACCTCTCTTGACAATACCAGACACAGCTCCCTGACTTGATTTCAGCGCCTGAGAATTGGATTATGGAGGTTGGTTCCGCATGTGAAACTAAAGACTACGGTCTAGTTTATTTATCTCTCAACCAATGCTAGGTGCTCAACGCAGAGGTTCAACTCATTGACCATCATCATCAAATGGGCGGTGCCTATGCCAATGTCTGGCGTGGTCAGTATATGGCTCAAGATAACTCCTCTGTTCAACTGGTAAGCCAATTTCGACTCCAAACTTGAAAAGGTCTTATCTTGATTAAGTCGAACCAGGTTGTCGTAAAAGTACCTCGCGGTGCATGCATCCAATACCATGGAGCTCAGCGTGAACATGCGAAGAATCTAATTGAGGTATGTGTTTCCCCATTGACTGTATAGCAACGCTTTTTCCACATTGCACTCACAGTGTTATGCAGTGCTTCATAGCGAAAGCTAAGGCTTGGAGTGACCTCAGCCACCCGCATATTGTGGAGATACTTGGTATCTTCACCGACATCACAATAACTGGAGCACCTGGTGTTGTCACATATTACCGACCACTAGGAAATCTAGCAAACTTCCTACGCGACCACCATGCCGTCAATAAACTTGCCCTCGTAAGTTTTCGGCTATCTCCCAGTTAACAAAATCCGTTTCCGCTCACGATCTTCACAACCTCTCTAGGTCAAAGGAATCGCGGAAGGGGCTAACTATCTTCATCTGAAACATATTATTCATGGTGATTTGACGATGGCACGTATCATTTTTGAATAATCTTCGCAATACGCACTTTGATATTGGTTGACAGGGAAATATCCTTATTCATCAGGAAGGCGAATTTTTCATTCCACAGATTGCCTATTGCACGTTCACAAGAACTGATGAAGTGTCTACTACTAACACAATTCTGTTCACTGTTAGCAGGTAAGTAATTAATGGAATACGATCAAGTTCATCTGTTTAATGAACCATGACCGAAGGCGTACTCCGCCCGAGCTGCTTGGAGAAGAAAATCCTACGACAGCCATGTTAAGTCTCGCAACGGACAGATATGCCTTCGCAATGTTGGCACTAGAGGTTGGTGTTGGTTCTCATTCATTTTACTATTAAATGAAATATGACTTGCAGGTTGTCACAGGAAAGCCCCCTTTCTATAACTGCACAGGCCTACAAGCGGCTTTACTAGTCGCTGGTGGTTCTATGCCATTGCGACACCAGTATGCATCATATGCGGAACTTAGTGATGCCTTTTGGGGTTTATTGGAAAGATGCTGGAATACCGACCCTCTAGATAGGCCGACTATGGATGAGGTTTGCCGTCTGCTTTAGAATAAAAATCCGCGACAACTTAGGCTAGAATTTTGTTTTTGGCGACGTTTTCTGGAATATCTGGCCTCTTCCCAGCGAGAAGGACGAGATAACAGCGCTATCATTCTTCTTCACGCTGAACGAAGACGATTTCGTATATATCAATCAGGATAAGTAGTAGACAGACTGAAGTTAGCGTTGAACAGCTAAAAATTAATCTTCACGGAGTCATATTTCAATAGCTGTCATCGCAAATGCGAACATGTCCCAAAGAGTCTGAATTAGATGGATTCATAATCTCTGGTCCCGCTCAGCGACATGTTCCTGCGGTTTTGATGGAAGTAAACTCAGATGCTTCCAGAATGAAGGCCAGCTGATAATCCATTACAACAGCGTTGCCGTTGGTGTCGATAACAACGTTAGCCTGAAAACAGTGTATTCAGAAAAACCTACTTCAAAGAGTTGAACTGAAACATACAGCTCGCACAACCCCATGTACAATGTCCCGTGAATGTAAGTACTGTAAAGCATTTGCAATCTGCTCTACCTAAATAACCCAATTTAATTGCTTGCAACCGACGAGCAGAGATTATCATACAAACCCATTGAAACTTCTTCAAGTCTGACTGTTTTCGTTTTTTCATATACTGCAGTACACTACCGTTTTCAAAAAAAGGAAAGGCCAATGTAGGCATTATTCCGTGATTGTATGAGAGACTGTAGAACTTCATCACATTATCGTGCTTGAACTCTTTCCAAATTTTACTTTTTGTTAGAAGATCCTGAACGGGTATACTACATAGATCAGTAAGCGAGTATAAACAGAAACTACCATCGACCCACACCATCCAAGTGCATAAGAAACTGTATATTGCTAGTCGACGCTCCACGTAGCACCTTCAGCGCCTTCAATTACGTATAAGCGCCCAACCCAAGCTAGTCAAAGGAATTTCACAGCATATCACTATCTCTCTGCCCAGCATTTTCGCCTTCCATACGTCTGAATATTCACCAATCGCAAAGTAGTGTTGTCCGATATGCGTGAGCTCGTTCTCCTGAAATAGAAGCTGTAGGCAACACGAGGAATACGGGAAAGTCGACGCACGAGTTCATGTCGTGAATCTTCATCGCCGGGTGTTATGTTGGCAAGTGCTGAGCCACTCAAAAGCGACATTTACAGTACGACCTCAAGGGCAAGGTGAGAAGGTACGAGGGTTAGGCATTTCTTTATTATGAAAATATTCGAATGTCTGATACTTATTCATACAACATATAAGTATATGTGACCGATGGAACTGTCCAAAAAAGTCGATGTTTTGGAGGCTTTTTGTGGCTGCAGGCTATAGTTTGAATTCAGCAAGTATTATCTAAGATAAGAAAGAAAAGAAATAAAAGAAAGAAAAAGAACTGTACCTTTATATTTTTCTTCACGGATACTGAATGCTCTGTCCATCGGTATCGCTCATGGAGAGAACGGTTAAGAGTCTACAATATCACGTATTCCCGGCCCGTGAACAAACCACGTGTGACTGACCTAATCCTACGCTCCCCAATCCGTAAAAATTTGACCCGACGAACCAGCAGCATCCCTCTACGTCGTATCACGACGACAAAGCTCACTGGCGGTATGATTTTCGGGCGGGCGTTAGCCCACGCTAGGTATTCACGGTCTCTTCGTCTCTCGTCTCCATGCCTTTCCAACTGGCTCTCTGCCTCTTCGTGCGGGCAGCGGGCAGCTTCGGCAGCAGCAGCACTGAAGCCGGCACCAGAGCCTGAGCTCGAGGCAACGCCACCACCTCAGCCAGCACATACCCTAACGGAACAGGACCATAAAAAACTCGCTTTCCAACGGAATATCGGTGTTTCTGCACACATTGACTCGGGAAAGACTACGCTGACGGAACGGATATTGTACTATACTGGACGCATACGGGAGATTCATGAGGTTCGCGTTTTGTCTTCTGGAGGTCTGTGGTAACACGGGGAATGAACAATGCGGATGGAAACACGTCGTTGTTTGGTGTTCGTGCCATTCTCTCCTGCCACAGGCGTCTGCTTTTCGTCTACGTGGTTTCTGACTCCATTGTTTTACTCTAGGTTCGAGGTCGTGATTCTGTTGGCGCAAAGATGGATAGCATGGATCTCGAAAGGGAGAAAGGAATTACTATTCAGAGTGCTGCGACATTCTGCGATTGGGAGGCTACGGATCCCAAGACAGGCGACAAGAGCAAGTACGCAATCAATATCATAGATACGCCAGGTAAGTTACAGGATCTGTTTTGTGAACTTCTGTTTAAAGCTATGTCCAGGACATGTCGACTTTACCATTGAGGTCGAGCGCGCACTGCGGGTTTTGGACGGCGCTGTTCTGGTTCTATGTGCTGTTGCTGGTGTTCAGGTGCGCCCATATAGTCAACTTTGTGAAGGTTATCTTACATTCTCTGCAGAGTCAAACTACCACAGTCGACCGTCAGATGCGCAGATACAATGTCCCCCGAATTTCCTTCGTTAACAAAATGGACAGGCCTGGTGCAAATCCCTGGAGGATTGTTAACCAGATCAGGACAAAACTCCGGATGCCCGCTGCTGCTGTACAGGTTCCCATCGGTGTTGAGGATGAGTTCAAGGGTGTTGTCGATCTAGTCTACTGGCGTTCCATCTACAACCAAGGTGTTAAAGGGTGCGTTTTTCTTTCTCTTTCTTCAGAACATACACTCACCTCCGTTCAGAAACGAAGTCGTCATCTCCGAAGAGATCCCCGAATCCGTCCTCGTGCTCGCACAAGAGAAGCGTAGTGAACTCATTGAACAGCTTGCTGAAGTCGACGAGGAGATTGGCGAGATATTCCTCAACGACGAAACTCCCAACAACGACCAAATCGCCGCTGCTATCCGCCGCTCGACCATCAGCCTCAAGTTCTCCCCCGTCTTCCTCGGTTCAGCTAT
>JASFCX010000029.1:0-30787 GCA_036937015.1 Crucibulum parvulum | reverse complement strand
TTGTTGAAATTATAGAAACTGTTCTAATAATTAGAAAAGAAAAGAAAAGAATAATTAAAATGAATGGTTCATGACAGATACAATGCTGAAGAACAACCGGTGAGTTCGGTGTGAATTATCTATATCACGACCTCATAACACTGACATAATTGATTGTGTGTGTAGATTGTTCTTTTGGAATATTCTAACATCTAATATAAGCCTAGCATCATACACACCAAAATTATTACATTTAATCTATCTCAAAACAGGTGTACTTTTGCTGCATAGCTTCGAGCTGGATGATGATGACATTTGCGGGAGGAAGAAGATCTTTGAATGGCTTCAGGTTAGTGGTTATAGATGCTGATCGGCATGCAACCTGTATTCATATGACGTTTTATCCAGAGATATGAGCCACGAAGTTCAAATATACACAAATGTCTACTTCGCCAATGGAGTAGTGAAGTAAACTCAGAGTGCTTGGCTAGTGCACCATATGAGTGTCTATTGGCTCATCAAAACTTTGAGTTAGGGCCGCATACCGTACCGCATATGGGATACGGCCGTATAAGTGCGACACCTGTACGACTACACAAGTACTGTGTACCGGAAAGGGAGATACACGAGTGTCTCTTGGCATATCAAGAACATGAGTCCAGCTTTGAACAGAATTAAAAATGATCCCATAATTGTATTTAACTCACTTTCTCATATATTATTGTATAAGCTATCTTGAAGGACCTAATAGTACTACCCTTTTCGTGTGGGAAAAGGAATGGACAATGGACAATTGTGGATCAATCAACCAACGAACTAGGCACAGAGGTAACAAAGCACGATCAGTAAACATGGAGATGCTGTGATTACCTAAAACTAAGCGAAGTGGGAACGACAACACCAGAAGAAGAGAAACATAGGCATAGAACAAGGAGGGCAAACGAAGAGCGGAATGGAAGAAGGAGCTTAACTAAGTCTAGTGGTCTAGCACCGGTTGAACGCCCCCAGAAACCCACTTAATCCAGGCAGCTACAGATATTATATTCCTCATTGTCCACGATATATGCCAGAAATGAGAGTGCGCGGTTGCCATCGGGAACGGTGGCTGACTCTTCACGTAGATGACTTCAGGGACATGAATTACAGACACAACAGAGCGAAAATATTTGAGAAAAGCTGTAAACAGAAGACGGGTAAGTGGTCTGGGTGAGCATGGATGAGCGAGGAAATGACAGTTTAAAAATGACATTTAACAACAAATATCTAGTTTTGGAATTGGGGGAATGAATGCGGCGGATTGAATGGTATGTAAGGAAGAAAATGGAAGAGCTGTAGCATTCACCTGTATCGACAATGACCAACGAGTCCAGTGCGCCACAATTCATTATCTGTGAATGCTCTCAGCCTTAAGTCTTGATAGAGTTAAGTCTCAAAGCTAAGACAGGTGTGGGAAGCGGTACGAGTAGGCGCGAGGTTGAGGAAATGTTGAGCGAGACGCATTGTTGGGCCAAACTTACCAAGAGTGAGTATGAGTTTTTCTTTAGGTGAGATTTCGACTCAAGTGGTGATTCAAGTGGTGGTTCCGATGGTCCCTATCCTTGATAACCATTCTCCCCCTGCCCTCCCTTTTCGTCCTTCTCATTCTGACCCATACTAACACGAATTCTCCATGACACGCACTCCTCTACATGGGCAAAGCCGCGGAGCGTGTATCATCGCTGCCACAGACCTCAAGTACTTCACAACTTGTACTCTCGAACTTGGGGGTAAAGCAAATATCCGGTCCATCTTGATGAGAACCTCGCCTTCGTGGAAGAGGAAAGCAAGATAGGAAGGGCGGCGAGAAGGGTGCTTTGGGGGAAGATCAATAATTCTGGACAGGTGCGTTTGTGTTTGCGGCTTAGTGGGATTAGTGCTGGAACGGCTCGGCTCGGCTTCACTACCCCGGCTTAGGCTTCATAAAATCTGAAGCCCAAGCCTTGAGCCGTCATCACGGCCGGCCTGGGGTAGGATTAGGCCTAAGCCGCGGCTTGTTACTAAATATACTAAATTTGAAAGTAAAGCTATAAAAATTAAATTTCATACTTAATCCCAATATAAATCCATGTATCTACAATTTTATAGTTGACACACGTGCAGGGTTTACTTCTTGATAAGTCATCTTATCTTTGAATCGCACCTACAGCACAACCGGTTCTCTCAGTCACATCGGAAAGTACATATTTTTAGGTCCGTTGAAACTTTGATGGCGAGTAACTGAAACTATGATTTTATAGTTTCAGTTACTCGCCATCAAAGTTTCAGGTCACCTGAAAATCTGTACTTTCTGATGTGAGTAAGCGGTCACTAGCTTACCAACAATCAGTATCAAGAGCTGAGGCTCAGGCCGAGGCTTACGGCCTGAAGAATTGGAAGCCTGAGACGTAGGCCGTAGAAGCCCTAATGCACGGCTTCATACGGCTTAGGCTACCCCGGCTCGGCTTACGGCCTGAGGCCGAGCCTTTCACAGCACTATTCCTGTCAAGCCACATCAGTAATAGTATGCACCATAAATCTCCAAGACCTATTAATGAATTGACGGATTACTTCAGTTGGATGCTCCTTGAGGTATTTATTGACTGCATCCTTTGCCATTCGGAAAGTTTTTTCTCTTCTTTACAGCAGCGGTACTTGCACCATCCCCAGTACTATAATTATAGTGTTAGTTGGGTGAGTAAATAGTAATATGAATGAATTTTTTGCTCGCCATTTCAATAGTGTTAAGCTCACAGTGAAACTTCGGGAGAAAAATACTCTCATACCCACGACTACGAATATATATCTCCAGTATTGAAATCTGATTCCTGAAAGTGCCATACTAAAAGGAGAAGGACTTTTGTTTTTTTCAAAGCTTTTTATGAGGTTGGCCGCTAGACATCCCCAACATGGTTGAATTTTTTAAGGGACAAGAATATTTTTTATCGAAAAAATATTTATACAGTCAGATAGCACCTCACGAGATCTGTTCAAAAATGAAATTTCAGAGAATTTAGCGATTTTTTCTAACAAAACGACAATTTTTTAGGCCTTTTGTTTTAGTCAAATCTCCGATTTCAGGCAAGCAGGTGTTACAGCAACATCCATTAGTCTAAATAATATCTATTCCGATATTTTTCGGAGTCTTAATAGGTCAGGGGTGATCGTCGAAAATTGGGCAAGAAATTTGATGTGTTTGCTTGTCCGCAACTGTATGTGCAGAGGTAGGTCCGGTCTTGCGGTTCTCCTTCTAGCTTCACCTCTCGTGAGTAGTGGGGTGGGGGTAGAGGGGGTGCGTCGAGACAGCTTGATCAATGTCGGAAAAAAAGTGAAAGGCTGTCGTGTCATCAAATGTAAGTGACAGGATAAGGATATCTTCGTTGCTCGTAGTAAGAATTCGTGATACAATGTCGTAGGTAAGGAATGTAACATACCTTTGATGCTTGTAGTAAGAATAGGGTGATGAAGGAGGGAGGAACAGCCTTTTATAGTGAAAAACAGTGAAAAAAAGGGTAGGAAAAAAGGGAGAGCGGAACAGTAGCGAGTGCGGATGTGATCGATGGTGCAAGTGTGCGTTGTCGGTGCGTTCGTGCGTTGGTGGTGAGTCTGGCTCGAGCAGGGTACATGAGGGCCAGGCTTACAAATGCATCAGGACTGCTAGCGCTGGAAAAGGCTGTGTCTCAATTGTTGTGGCAGTATTAATTGTCTGCTCTCTCAACAATAACTCCGGTACCTAGTGAGTGCCAAAGTACTGCAAACAAAACCAACGTGTCCTAAACGTGTCCCAAACGTGTCCGACAAGGTCCGACCTTCCACCAGTCTCAACAGCGCTTATCAACTTACCACCCGCCTCCGTCAGCTACCGCTCTTCCTTCCTCTGGCCATTTATTGCATTATGCCTATGTTCGCTGATTCGCAAAACCTCACATTTTATGGTGGTACATTCACGGATAACACCCACCATGGCATGTCAGGTCAGATCCCCGATCTTTGTGACCAATTTCGAAGTTGAAGAACTAGTACTCTACTCCAGGCTTACAGTACCTGCAGAGACACATCGCTACGGGTGCCATGCATGACTCAGCTGAGCGCTATCCACCCCCCCGATGTCACCCCGAAACACGCAGAGCGATCAATCACGAAATCGTGGATTGGATCGAGGATACAAACCGTTCGACAAAAATTCTCTGGTTGAACGGACCGGCAGGGGCTGGAAAGTCAGCTATAGCGCAAACAATAGCAGAATTGTACAGCAGCTCAGAGAAATTTGTGGAACCTGACAACAGTGAGATATGGTTTTCAAAAAAGAAGCTCGACGGTGTGCTGGGTGCGAGCTTTTTCTTCTCCCGCTCCACTTCTGGAAGAAACAGCCCCAGACTTTTGTTTCCAACTATTGCTGCTCAATTAGCGAAGTCTATCCCAAAAATAGCTGCGTATATCCAAGCTGTAATCGAGGGTGACTCTAGCATTCTCGATAAATCGGTGAATATCCAGCTTTGCGAACTTGTGGTTAAACCACTTCAAACTCTCCTTGCTCCCCAAAATGATCCCAAATTCCCATCAACATTCATTATCATTGATGGTCTTGATGAATGTCATGGAGAGGATAATCAAACACATTTAATGGAGCTAATTACATCTGCAATAATCAAAGGACAGATTCCTCTGTATTTCTTGATCTGTAGTCGTTCTGAATCATGGCTAAAGGATGTTTTCAATTCGTCTCCTTTGAATGAACTTACTTATCGACTCATGCTCATACATACTGAGTCTGTCAACGATGACATTCGCATGGTTCTCCGAGCTGGATTCACTAGGATAAAGAATAATTCTAAGCACAAATCGGCAATGAGATCAATCTCTGGAGTGTGGCCTTCAGACAGCCAAATTGAAACGATTGTGTGGCGATGTTCAGGCCAGTTTATTTATGCATCAACAGTTTTAAAGTATGTGGATGATCCATATACCAGACCCACAGGCAGACTGCAAGATGTTATTACAGCTATCAATCACAATACTCTTGAGGTGTCCCCTGAATCTTCTCTCGATGAACTATATTCTTACATTTTACTTCAATGCCCACACACATCTTCGGAAATGCTAGCGAGTGTACTGGGTATGCTCCTAGTGTTAATGCAGTTCATAGACAATCAGGGTTTATGGCCAGCCACCACAACTTATTTAGCAATTATTGAAGGTCTATTATTTCTCCAACAAGGAGATGCACATCGTACATTGCGGGATATGCATTCACTGATAGATCTCCCTGATGAGTCTGACAGTGATAAAAAGATGCACCCCCACTTCTTTCATGCTTCATTTCCTGATTATCTAAAAACAAAGAGTCGATCGGGACTATACTCAGTTGATGTCGGTGCCACATATGTTCGCATGGTCTGCTCCTGTTTAAAAATTATATCAGGGCCAAAGATGCATAGCAATAAAGAGAAATACAGTGTGTTATTCTAATATTGTGCCACTTGAAAGTCTCATCATATTCTAATTTTCTATAGTTGTCTGGGCATTTGCTGTTAGACACTGGCTCGATGTTGTAGAGACAATTTCGAGCCACTATCAAAGCCAGTTAACAATGAAAGAACTATCCCTCTGCCTGGAAAAATTTGATGTAGTTCACTGGGCCAATGTAGCATTTGAAGAAGAATCCTCTCTAATGGGAGATATAAGCATGTTTAGAGATGCTTTACAGTCATTGGGGTCAGGGCTAACCAATGTTTTGTATTCCTGGAGCCAATATTATGATACAATAGAGAGAATCCAGGTCAGCATTCACAATCATGTCATCAAATTTACATTTCTAACTGCTACTCAAATTTCTTCAATAATGATAGATAAATAACCAGGAAGAAGTGTGTAACATAAACTTGGACCGCTATATTATGGCGCTGGACAGAATTTTCATTCAACATCTTGAAAATTCTTCAGATCCCGGGCAGTTATCTATCATACTTGGAGCCAATACAAACAGTCCTCTTCAAACACCATTCAACATTGTAGAAGAATTTCTTAGTCCAGACATCATATTACGCTCACTTTTGAATTGCATGGAGTTATTTGTGGAATTAGACAAGAGTTGGTTTGTTATGTCTCACCACTACTTAGCATTGTTATCTGACTCCAAGAGGGCTGGAAAATATGTCATAAATGCAGAGAAGCGTGCTTGCATTTCTATGCGTCTTTTAAATGTGGCCAATGAAACACTCATAAATGCTAGCCGGTAAGTTTGATGTAAATTATCTGTATCATGATCCAACAGCACTGACACACTGAATTCTGAGTGTAGAGAGACCTTTTGGGATATTCTCACCTCCAACATAAACCTAGCATCACACACACCAAAACTGTTACATTTATTCTATGTTAAAACTGATTTACTACAGAAATCCAACATGCCAATGCCCTACCATATGAAGCAGAGGGTTGTTGAATGGCTGCAGGTTAGTAGTTATAAATATTTATCTACATGTATTAACAGTGTGTATTCATGATGTTTTCTCCAGAAATATGAGCCCTCAACTTCAAACATACGTATTTATCTACTTCGACAATGGGGTGGTGAAAGATACTATGGGTTTTATGATGAACAGGAGAGACATCAGTGTCTATTAGCAAGTCAAGAATTTCAGTCTAGCTTTGAACAGACTTAAAAATGAACCTTTAACTGTATTTAACTTGCTTTCTCACATATTAATGTATAAGGGTGCATTTGGTATCATAATGTGGCTTCTCATGCCACATTATTGATGGCACATTCTCATCACATACTCATTTTTACCTATATATGGCAGTCCAAATTATTAAGCAAGTCATGTGAGTTTGTGACCATTTGTGATGCTAAATCCGAATGCATCACTGTATTGGCACATCACAAGACTCAGTGCTGGCTGAGTGTTTTAATGTTACTATTCCCTCTGGCCCTCTCTCCCAATATCACTCTACATGACAAAATCTGATGCTAGTGCTGTGTGAACTGCTGCAGACAAACTTCTCCTGCTTGACTTCCTGAGGGACCATGCTGCCACTGCTGGGGATGATGCCAACTTCAAGATGACCACCTTCACTGCTGCTGGGGCTATAGTAGAGCTGAAGTGCACCAAGGGGGGTAAAACCAAGGGGGGTGAAAAGACAGGCAAAGCATGCCAAAATAAGTGGAATCAAGTGTGTAATACATTCTTCAACACAGAATATACTCATATGTCACAAATAGCTTCAATGTCTCTTCCATGCTGTGCAAGATATTGAAGTACATAGTGGTTGAACCTGGAGTGATCAGACAGGTGCCTCAATCACTCCAGAAATTGAGATACAGTGGATAACATTCTTGAAGACCCACAAAGATGCAAAACCATTCAAAAATCATGGTTGGATCCATCTTGATACAATGTGGTTGATTATGCCAGCCACTGTTTGAGGTGCCCATGTCTTCTGTCCCTCACAAGGTCTCAGTGGCATGGATGTGTCTGGCCCTGATCTCCATGCATCCACTGAAGAGGAGCTAGACATAGATTGGCCTGAGACAGATAAGGAGAATAGCCCCCAAGCACCCATTGTATGTATCTATTGTTTGTTTTCATTATTTATTGACTCATTTCTATTAGATTAATCCATCTACTCCTTGACAGCTGCAAAAATGTGAACATGCAGGATCTGATTCACCTACCCCTTTGTCAAAGAAGGGTAAGATGAGTGGTGCTGAAGCTATTCACAGCCTCACAACCTCAATCAGTCAGTTTGGCAATAATATTGTCAAGGTCTTGGGGGGTGATCCATCAGAGAAGACACCTCAATGTCATTGAACTGCTGTGAAGCTTGCTCAGAAGGAGGAGTGGCTCTCAAAGCATGATCACCTGATTTTGTGTAAGCTCTTTGAGCAAGATACCCAGGCAGTGGATGGCTATGCTGCTTTTGATAGAGATGATAAAGAGTTCTGTGAAATGTGGATTAATGATGCAGTGGAAACAGCTAAAGCTGGAAGGGCTCTTTTATAAATTAAGCTATTCATACTCTTTACTTTCTATATACTCTTTGTTGTCTTCTACTTGATCAAAAGTACTCATCCTTAATCACTCTCTGCATTGAATTCATCTTCCAAGACTTCTGGATGATCCAAAAGATATTGTTGATAGCTGTTCCACATGTCTGTAGCAATTTGCTCTTGCAATGCATCTGCCCTCTCTCTCTCAGCTCTTGGAATAGCTCCTTCTCCTGGATCTCCAGTTGAGCTAGGTTCTTGAGTCTCATAATCACCAAGATAGTGTTGCAAGTCACTCTCATCATAATCTAAGATAAAGTTGTGAATGGCTGTAAGTCCAGGAGGGATCTTGGCCTGAGCTGTCATGGGGTATTCTGGAGCACAAGTGAGGATCTTCCATTGCTTCTTGAGAACACCAAAAATACGCTCTACAATATTCCATGCTTGTGCATGTCAAAGATTGAAAAGTTCCATCTTATTAACTGGCCTATTTTCAATCTCGAATCAATATCATAATCAAGGTGAAGGTTATGGACATATACTACACACTGGCCCATCCCCATTCAGCCAGATGATAATTAACACCATGGAAAGGAACCAAAAGAGCATCACAAAGTGCAAACCCTGCATCTGCAATGTAGTATTTTCCATGTGGAATCATAAAGTCCATCAAGTGTGCATGCATGAACATTGTGGCATCTGCCACTGAGCCTTCAAAGCCACTGATAAGTAGAGGAACCAAAAGTCAAAAGAACACACTGCCAGTGTGTTCTGTGTGATACCACCCTTCTGGTCACAAGAGGCATGGTGTTCAGCAGCTGATGTAGTAGCATTAATATGAGTGCCATCAATTACACCTAGAGCATACTTGAAGAAAGGATAGAACTTGTTATTCTTCTTGATATAATCACAGACTGTAGTATTGACATCAGGGAGACAAAGATATTTGTTATAAAATGGACCTGATGAGACTGCATCAAGGACAAAATGAAAGTAGCTATTTCAAGGACACCAGTTATAGCTAGGAGATATTACATGGTAGGCAAACTATATATACTTTGATATAGTCTGAGAACTATGTTGAAATCTCTCTCCAACATGCCAAACTGATAATCCAGTCACACAGGTATAGAGAAAATTTGCAGCTTGTTCTTCTGCAGTAATGCCATGTCTTGATGTATTAAAGCCACATAACAGGTTCAGGGAGGCACAGAATGAAATAAACACATGAAGGTGCATGCCTAACTCACAGAAAATGCAATCTGGGTGGCCATGAATCAGTTCATTGACCCATGCTGCTCCTGTAAGTGCTGAATTATGATATGGTTGACTCCAGTAATGTGGTTGTTGGTACAAAGCAGCAGCAACTCCAATGAGCTGAATGAAGTATATGGTGGCAAGAAGAGCATGTTTCTGTAACAGGGCTCTCTCCTGGTCTGAGGGCATTGTACCACCACTGACATAACTAAGAAACAAGCAGAAATACAGTATTGCTATGGTAATCCTATTACAAACTCAATTTTTCTGCATTTGAGTGTCACACCAGCTACATGTGATGAGAATGCACCATCAATAATGGGGCATGAGAAGCCACATTATGACACCAAATGCACCCTAAGGTATCTTGAAGAACCTGATAGTGCTACAGTCAAGGACAAACAAACATAGTAAATTGTGATTTAAGTAGATCACCATGGATCAAGAATTTTCTGGGGGAAACTGATGTCAGATTTGAACTCAGGACATTGAATAGTGTCAAAAAACATATATCTGAAGTTGTTCCCATGGTGTTTTGGATTGGCCAAAATTTTTGAACAAATTTAACACCTTTATAAGCTCTAATTTTGGTTAAGAACTGCCTCAATTTATGTGTCTTATGTAATAAGAATTGTTCTTTTAGGGAGTTTTAGTAGGGCATTTTGTCCAACATCAAAAGTGAGCAAAAGTCTTACATCAGCAGCATACACTGCAACCTTGACATCACAAAATTGTCTTTTATGGGAATATCATGTGATATTTGTCATACACTGCCACTTCAGCTGCAACTGAGCTGCCTCCATTGTCAAAGCATGTCTTTTCATCTTCTACTCCCTATCTTATTAACTTTTCATAACAGAATCACCCACCCAACTCCTCAAATGCATTGATACATTGTATGTAAGCTCTACCCCAGTCTGTGGTTGAGATCTGGGCACATGATTTACAGCTGCCAGGCTCTCAAGTTTCATCATATTGTCCCAAACTTCAATAGCTTAATAAAATTGTGAGTGTCCAGCTCCAATCCACTACAGTATTTCATTTAAGGGATCCCTTCTATTTTGAGGATTATTGATTATCTTTTATTTATGTAAGAACATCTCAATGGACATAAGAGAATAATTTGTATGATTACCTCTAATGATTCAAATTTGATAGGAGAGGTGTTTCTTGGCTATCAATCAATACCACTGCATCATTACAGTGGTGCACTCACACCTTGCATTCCTAGCCCATACAGATTTTCTTCAGCTCAAGCATTCTCATCTCAAATGCACACTGTACATACTACAACAGTACTAATATTGTGTACTTGAATATCAGGTAATAATACAGATCAGAAAAGGCTTGTACTGCTGTTGCTTGTAACAGCCCACTACCCCAAATTCCATCATTACCCTTTGAGAAATGGTCTGATGGTCCCTCTGCTTTTGAACAGCCCATGTGGTGGCTTTCCCCCTGAGTCCAATCTAATATTCATCCATAAACTGCTAAGATTTATTAATGAAGTGCCATATGACATTGCTGGACAGGCATTGAGGCATTTCAGAGCTTTGTCTTTAGCCTCTTGGAAAGTTGATCTGTAGCTTTCCCTGTAACAGTATTTAACCCATCCCTGATACTATTGATATAATCAATTAGTAAATTACTTTATTAAAGGTAATGATAGGACTTGTGAGATTTGTCACTTGTGCTGACAGGTTCAGGCCCACTGCTGTCATTGGCAAAGCTTGAGACTAGGTGGTTGTTCTCCTCTGGAGCAATATGGTTGGTATGTCCTGACTGGCCTTTTAAGCCAGTTATGTTGTGAGAACAATTCAGAGGTTGACCACAAGCCATAAGTTTGTTGTGGAAACTGTTTTGAAGTGGGGCAGACTATTTACTAATATTATATTATTTTTTAATAATATTTTATTTCAATAAATACTCTACATTCATGAAAAAAACTACTGGATCAAGAAGCCCTGTGCAAGATCTGTTGATCGCACATTTTCCCCAGACCTTTAGGCTTTTTTTGGACAACAGGGTCAAAAATTTCGGCCCTAATAAAAAAATTTTCAATTAGACACAAATTGGGTTGTTGAATCAGGTACCTATCAACCTGAAAAACACATTTTCAGGGTATATTGCCCTAGATAGTGTTTGTGTCTGGCTGGAAAAATCAATCTTTATATTTACCATGTTTGTTTGTCCTCAACTGTACCCCTTTTGTCTGGGAAAAGGAATGAATGGTGATACTGATGAGCTTCACTGGGCTCTGTACAAGAAAACTCAACAGTAGGAACATTATGCAATCAGTTAGGATGGTTTGGAATGCACCAGAAAGCTTCAGAATGGCACAAAACATTTATTTGAGCTTGGAACAATGAATTCAATCATGAGATAGGCCATTTTTTTTGATTTGATTTGCATTTTTCACATTTTATTCATCTATCTACTTATTTGGGATAGGATCCATGTGACCCATTGATCAGCAGATACCTTCTGCATTCCCTACAGATCAATAGAGTCCCCTGAGCAAGTCTAGTATTTACAGATGCTCAAATGTTCACTCTACTGCAAGATTTTTACATTTATTTTGACTTTAATCCTTTGTGTTGAGGACTGTCATATTTACTTAAAAACATAGGTTTTAACTTTGTCTTACAGTAGTTCAGAATCCCCTTCCTCCTCTCTCTGTAGTGAATCATCCTCCTGTTGAAGTTCAGCCCACTCACAGCTTAGTGGTACAGCATGGTATAGTGGCTAAGTGTTACTGCAATACTTTACTGTGCTACAGACCGAAGCTGATGCTACAATGTTGATACATGTTTTATCTTATGCTTATTTTTCTTCCATTCAAATAGTATATAAACCATTCACTTTGTTGCTTGCACCTCAGTTGTATTACTTCCAACCAAGATGTGAGTATTCCTTATTCCTTATCATTCATTAATCTAGTTCTAACCTATACACTGCAGCCAGTTTACTCATTCTACACTATTAGGTATAGTACAACAGTTGTATTACTTCCAACTGAGATACAGTTTACTCATTCTATGCTATTATCTGTGACACCTCCCTACATACTTCAGTTAAACTCCTCTGATTTTACAGAATAAATTCTAGTTCTTTGGGACTCAGGTGTTTGCAAATTGTCCTCCTTACAAAAATGCAATGTTTTTGACAATGTCAACTTTAAATGCTTCTGATATTTTTGCCTTGTATAGGTCCCCTTCCTACATCTCTCTCTGACTTTGTTTCATATTTTTATATGCTCTCATCATCAAGCTATCTTAGTTGCAATCATGCAACTATTTTAGCATTTCTCCAACAGTTTTCATCATTGTCTATCAACTTTGTTATGCCTGTCATGCACCCCTATTGTCATCTGTCAGTCTATCAGTCCATCAACTAACCTGCCTCCATCCCTCTGGTTCCATTGCACATTTTCCATCCCTTTCCTTCATCATTATGCTGGATCTTTAATTCCAAATGAAAATGTACTTAAGAAATATGCTCAACTATATATCTATGACTCTTCTACTGATGCTGGAGTAGATGATTGCATAGCTGCTCATACTGCTAATAGAAATCTGAATCAAGATGTTATGAGAGAGCCACAGGATATACTTTATAATCATCATTATGAAGTACAACAATATAAAGCAGCTTATGAACTTACCAGGAATATTCCAGCCAATGAGAATTGCAAGATTGCTCCTCATTTGAATGCTGACACAGATCAGCAAAGATATAATCTTCCCAGTACAGATGAGCTGGCTGTTATATTACCTGGTCTTGGTGATCAGCCTGAAGATAATAGAGATATTGTTCTTCATCTCCATAGTGGTGGTTTAACCCAAATTAGTGAAATCCATCCTCAGTATTGGCCTCTTCACTATGTTCTTCTATTTCCTCAAGGACAACCAGGTTGGCATACCAGAATTCTATATAAAAAAGCTCAAGAAGTACCAGAAATCAACCATGATCAATTAAGAGAGCCTGGAGAAGAGGATACACCTGCACCAGCAAGGAAAAGATCTTATGTTACTCAAAGTGAATATTTCCATTATTATCTGCATCCAGATGTAGGTGAAGCTCTGAATATCTTTCTTCCTGGGAACTTATTCCATGAGTATATTGTGGATGCTTGGGCTTGCTGTAAGCAATGTCAATTGCAGTGGATTAGAGATCATCAATAAGAGATCCATGCAGAGTCATATCAAGGAGTGGTAGATGCTATTTTGACAAATCCTGATATTGAAGGAGATGCACTGGGTTGATGAGCTATCCTTCCTTCCTCTTTTTCAGGTAGCAGTTACAACATGATACAAAAGTGTCAGGATGCACTAGCCATCAATTGCTATTTCCATGGAGCAGATCTTTTTATTACCATGACTGTGGAGCCCAATACAAAGGATATTAAAGAAGCTTTATATGAAGGTCAAAAATCATCTGATTGGCCTGATCTTACTGGCAGATACTTTTATGTTCAGCAAAATGAATTCATTAAGGATATCTGTATAAATGGAATCTTTGGTCAAACTGTTGCTCATATATGGACCATTGAATTTGAGAAGCATGGACTACCTCACATGCATTTAATTGTCTTCTTTCATCCTGATGATAAGCTATGTACTCCAGAAGATATTGATACTCTTCTTTCTGCAGAGTTTCCTGATGAAAATCAACAGCTTGAGCTCTATAACTTGGTGAAGAAATATATGGTTCATAATCCATGTGGTCCCAACAATCCTAATGCTCCATGTATGAAAGATGGAAAGTGCTCCAAAGGATTTCCTAAACCATTTCAGGATCAAACCACTATCACTGATGATGCCTATTCTAAACTGAGGAGGAGGAGAAATGATCATAAAAAACATAAGCTTTCTGAAACTGTGGAAGTTGATAATCACTGGGTTGTTCCTTATAACCCTTATTCTCTTTGGAAGTATTGCTTCCATATCAATACAGAATGTATGGCTTCAATTAAAGCTATCAAATATATTTACAAATATGTGTACAAAGGTCATGATTGGAGGTCTTTACCACCCCCCATGTTTCCACAAAGATTCCTTCTGGATTCCATGGATTTCAGGTGGATTCCAAGTGGTATGTATTAACTAATTTTGTTATATTATTTTCTATTCATTTCATTTGCTCTCAGATCATTACAACACTTATGGAATGGAATGGAAATCATTCCAAGGATTCCTTCAGGACATTCTTCCAATGTTATAAGAGCTCTGTTACTAACACTATTTATAGCACCAGTGATAATAATCAGAAAATCTTGAAATAAATTTTTAAAAACCAGGAAAAATCAGGAAAATGCAAATAAACCCAGACAGGCCAAAACAGATACAAATAAGAGCTATTGTTACTAGCACTGCATATCATATCAGCTATAATAATCATAGAAATTTGAAATAAATTGGTAAAAATTACATGAAATTTAAACAACCAAATAGAACCAGACCAAGCCAAATTAGTACAAATAAGAGCTACTTCTGTCTAATAAAATCATAAAATTTTAAGATAAATCAAGAAAATTCTGAAGAAATTGAATTACACTAGACAATGGAAACAAATACAAATAAAGGCTTTTTTAATCAACATCATCTATTACAATAATAAAATTTCTCTATAAGTTGGTAAGAGTCAAGGAAAAAAATATACTACAGATAAAAATAATAGATGACATTATAAAAAAATTAATGAGAAATTAAAGGACAATCAAAAATGTACAAATAGAAGGGAATTATTTATTTTCTTATTATATGCATTATTATAATCTATTAATGATCACAATGCTATTAATAAATAAATGTCAACAAATTCAAAAGACTTGTGATTTGGACAGTATTTTGTAATTTGCAGGTGCAATTCCTATCCAATTTCAATGCCATCAATCATGTCATGTTTCTATTTACAGTCCCTACAACCTGAGATATTAACAAATATTAACAAATATTTACACTAAACAACTTCATTCAATAAAATCCAAGCATATTAAACAGGATTAAATTAAGTCAAATAGATATCAATAAAAGCTCCTTTATTTGTACATGGTTGATTTTTATTTTATTTTAAATTATCAATTTTATTTTCTAATTTTACCACTGTTTGTAATAAATAGCATTAGTAACAGCAGCTCTTGTTTGTAGGCATTTGAACTTGTCTGCCTTTATTAGATTATTTTGTCACTATTAATGCTTATTAATATGATTACATAACTTTACCAGTGATGTGTAACAGTTACTAATTTTGAATTGTACAAGTACTATACTCCAGACTTTGCTTAAATTTCACTCAGATTTACTTGGACTCTACTTTGACTATGCTAACATCTCACTCACACTCTGCTCAGACTCCACTCAGACTGGATAAGAAAAGTATTAATCAAATACATTTTATTAGTAGAGTTATAGTTGTCCAATTGGAGTCCTTCAGAGTCCATTGGAGTCACAGAGTGTAAACAGTCTGATCAGACCAGAAGGGTAAGTATAAAGTACTGGAAAGAAAAAACAATGATCATGATGATTATACAGATGATGAAGAGGATAATCTCTAATAATATCTGTATTTTATGATAGTAATTGTATATATTGTCATGCATTTATATTTGTTTAGGCTTACCTGATTTTACTTTATTTCTGTTGATTTTTACTGATTTATCATGCATTCATATAATAAAGAAGAATCCATATGGATTCTTAGTGGATTCAAAAATTTTATGATTTTTACTTAGTTGATAGAATACAAAAAAATCAATAGTCTTATGGAATTTGTTAGGAGTCCACAAGGAATCCACCTGGAAGTTGGAATCCAGGTGGAATCCTTGTAGAATCATGGGGGGTGGTAAAGTATTGGCCCAATGGCATGGCATGGATGAATTTATGGTCAAAATGGCATTTTACAGTTATACAGCAGATGTAGAGATGATTTTTCTTAAACATATTTAAGTAGTTAATTGAGAATGCATTTACTTCACCATTGAATGGGATAATGTTGTCTTTTGTATCTGAAGAGTCTGTATCATGTGGTACAGACAGAAATTCACCATCCCCATTGTCAGCAGACTCTGTATTTTTGGTTTCCTTGCAGTGGTCATATGCATTTGGCAACTGAAAGCACTGGGTTGGTACCTTATCTTCTTTCAGCTGTTTAGAGACAAGTAATACAAGGAGCTTATCAGTTTTGAAAATCCTCTTGCCATAACCTAAGTCTGTATTATCATTTATAAAATGGGACAGTTAAATCAGTGAAAATAATATATACCTGTCTTTAATGACTTACAAATTGGTGTCTTGTTACTCTCTGAGTGGAAGAGCTCAATATCATTGGCATCATTGAGGTTTCTGAAGTCATCTTGTTCACACTGAGCCAACATGATAGAAAGGAAGTGGCAAAAAGTGATAGCTTACAATCTAAACTTTTTGAGGAACCTTTATACCCTATTTTCACAGCCTGAAGCACTTCCTTCTCCACAGTTAGATTCACCTTGATGTGGTCTGCTCCAATAATTGAGGTTTAAAATATTGATCAATAGCTTAATATTACAATGCACCTGAAGCATGCGAAGTGGAGTGATATTGGTATGCAGACTACTCACTAGTGGTAAACCTAAGGGGAAATACTCCAAATTTTGAGGCTCCTGCTGAATAGGAGAGCAAAGAGGACAACTTTCTGTGATTTTCTTTCAATAGAGCCATTAATGACATGACTTTTGATTATGTCAGATAGTGGAATTGTTGGAAAGTAGTGGAAGGTTATTGGGTGAGGTGGAAGGTGGATCATATGGATGTTGGCTTCAGCTTATATGCTGTGCCCTTTGCAATCTATTTGGTGTTCTAGTATTTGCAAATAGTTGGAACAAGTTGTTGGAAGCAAGTTGGAGAGTCAGAGTTGTTATCAGACATAAGTCTTAATAATGAGGGCAAAGGAGATAGCAGAGTAGAGTGGTTAACTTTAACATCAATATTCAAACTGAGGAGTGGAGGCTACAAGTGGAAGGTATTTATACTATGGAAGATAACTAGGGATGAGCTAGAGATGGAATAGTTGTATGATATAAGGAGGCTGTGATGATAGTATCATAGAGACTAAGTAAATGGTAGTAGCAGAATGAGTGGAATGGAAAGTTGGAAGGGATGCTGTGCAAAGGCTATGTAAACTAAAATCAATCATAAGGGAACTATGGTGATGAAATGTATATACAAATAAGGAAGGGCAGAGATTGTGAATGGAAGAAAGGTTGGAAGGAAAGTTGGAAGGACAGAAGGTGAGCACAAAGTTCTGGGATGTGACAGATCACACTAGTACAAGGAAAGTTTTAGTATCACATATAACAATGGGAAATAGAAAATAAAGCACATCACATCACTTTGGACACACTGATGAAGGACTCAATGAATGGTAAGAGGAGAAGATGATGTATTGCTTTATGATGCTGTTATGTCCAAGTACAATGCCAAACTGTAATATAGCCATATCATCAAATCTTGCTGAAATGGTCAATGGTATAGCTATAGTGACTATATTATGGGTCCTGTAAAACCATAAGTACAGTGATGGCATATAGCCTTAAACATGACATGGCAACCCTGTTATTTTCATCTTCCTCTTCTACTCTTCCATACTTGTACCTACAAAAAGTAACTGGAATCAGGTTTGAGCAAATAAGTTCTGACAGGGAAATTTTTTTGCTATGGACCTGAAGGTAAAATAAACTAATTTGAGCCTGTTGTATTCTTGTAGAATATTAAAACAAAGCATCATCTCCCTGGTGAATAGTACTAGAAATTTGTTTTCAGCCAAAATCTAGATCTAGACACAGTGGTTATATAATCTCCAAATTTTGATATGTTGTAGCTATTAAAGATATAAGACTTTTCTATTATTGGATCAAAATTTTACAAGAAGAGTGTGAACATGTAGAGACATTTCAAAATTACATTTTTGGTGGTTTTGGCCATGAGAACCCAATCAAACCTCCAAAATATGACATTTGTGAGGCATGCAGGATGCAAATCAATATATGGCTCAATAACAAAAGATTGAGAGTATAGCTGTAAGTAAAACATTTCAAAATTTCAAAACAATCCAATCAATCTGGAAAAATCTAGAATTTGGCCCCCAATGATAATCTGGAATTACTCTTAGATAAAATGATATTTTCCCCTCATATTCTACAGGAGGATAACAGGTCAACAATAGTCCATTTTACCCTCAGAGGTCATGGTGAAAAAATTTCCCTGTCAGAAGTTATTTGCTTGAAACCCAATCGCAGTTACCTTTTGTGGACATGAGTGTCCCCAATATCTCACTGAGAATTAGAAGTACTCATGCATTTTCTCAAAGCATGCAGGCTGGATAGTTCCACTCTCACTAACAAGCCCTGATTTCTACCCAGTCCTATACTTCATACTACTATCTGTACCCTGTATATCACTCTTACACTGGCTTCCATTATATTTCCAAACACATTGTAGCACACATCTTTTTCAAAGGTACTATGCAAGTCCATAAAAACCCTCCACCAGTGTTGCTAAAAGCTTACAAAGAGTTCACATAGCTTACCAGGAGATTACTGAACTTACCCAATACTTTACACTCCCCCACCTGGTCCAATCAGACTCTGAGCAGTCCAACAGACCACTCAGACTCAGGTCAGACTTGCTCAGACTTTACCTCATCTCAAAATTAGGTACAAAAATCATAAGTATGATATAAAATACCTATGTATTGACTGCCCATTTATAATAGTGTCTTTTATAGCTGCCTTTATCAACTATAACTAAGTAGAAGTATAATATAAAATACTTACATATTGAGTATCTATTTATAATAGTGTCTTTCATAGTTACCTTTATCAACTATAACTATATTTGGAGCTAAGCCATTCAAAAGAGCTGAATTACAGTATGTTTGGCA
The DNA here is from genome assembly GCA_036937015.1 of Crucibulum parvulum. Classification (NCBI taxonomy): domain Eukaryota; kingdom Fungi; phylum Basidiomycota; class Agaricomycetes; order Agaricales; family Nidulariaceae; genus Crucibulum; species Crucibulum parvulum. The sequence goes on along the minus strand of JASFCX010000029.1, from coordinate 11,628 downwards.
CATGAAACTAGTGACTCTGTAATTGATATAATAGTAACTACCCACAATAAACTGAGTTGTATCTTCCTATAAGTCCCATATATGTGGATACAAAAAGGTTCAACACACAAATTATTTACTAGCAGTTCTATAAGGCTAGCATACCTGTACACTTTAAATTTAATTATACTACTATTTACACAGAGTTGCAAAATTTTGATGTCTCACTTGTAACTTCATCAAACTTAGTCAATTTTCACTAAATTTTACCTGCTGGCAGGCCATATGATTACACCTTTCTGCTAGTATTATTTTATTTTATTTCTGAGTCCCTCTCAGTAGTTCAATCTCAAAAAGTGCAAAAAAAGTCATATGGTCAGTCACATAGTTGATTTAATACAAAACTTCATGCCACTGCAGAATTCAAAACAGAATGTTCCACTCACATTTACTGAACTGCACCACAGTTTTGTAAAAGTGGTGGATTTTGAGTTTCTGGCTCTACTTAAGCCTCAGCTATCCCTCCTCATCCTTATTATTTAGCATTAAATGTTTGTATTTGTCTTCCATCTACCATAAATTAAAACAGTTCAATAATAGTCATTTGCTGATTTTGGATTTTCCCCCCAAAATAAGTTTATATGATTAAGTGAGCTAGTAAGAAAGTAATTACTTCAAAAATACCAGTTTTGTAACAATTAAACAGTTTCTAAGTTATTTTCAATAGAATAAAAAATATAAATATGTACCTCACATATAACTACATCATCCCTGAAATTTTGAGAATGGTTGATCAAGGGCTTGATTTTATAACAAGTTTGCAAAATTTACATATTCTGTTAATAATTAAAATAATTATAATTAACTCGAACTAGGAAATGGTCCTAGGAGGTCTGAGTAGCTCAGACCACTTGGACTTCCAAGTAGTCCGAGATTTTACTCAGATTTAGCTCAGATCAACTCAGACTTTTGAACTTTTGGCTTGGAATTAGCTCAGACTATTCAAGCAAGTCCAAGGACCTGCTCAGACCTGCTTGGAGTCCAATCAGAATCTGGTCAGAAGAGGTGGGGGAGTGTAAAGACCTCAACTTACCTAGAGATTAGAGAGAGATTAACAGGATATTACCTAGACCCTATATGTGTAACCAAGCTATGCAATTTATCTCTGATCTCTCTTGTGGCAACTTGCTCATAGCCTTCAGTCCTTCCCTCCAACTGCCCAAACTATGCTCCCCTCTTAGTTCATACTCTTGCTCTAACATAGCATTTCTTATTTCTTAACAAGATGTCCTGTATTCTTTTTTCTCAATGGCAGATTCTGTAATCTGTCTAAACCCCACTATACTTTTTCCACAAGGTCCAATGCCCAACAAATCATGAGTAATCAAATTAGTTTTTGTTACAATAGTATTTCATCTTTGAGACAGTGTAAACTTGTGCTACTATTAAAACTGCTATCTCTGCTTCAAAATTTATCACAACTGTGCTAGGCACATCAACAAAATCTGCTCAGAGATGTGCTGAGGTCAATACACAAACTATCAACTTAAGTGAGAAGAAGAGGGAGGAGTAGAGTGAATAGTATTGGCAGTATGAAACAACCAGCTAAAGACTACAGAATAAGAATGTAAAACTACTACTATATATACTAGAAGACCATGCAGATAAGTTGTGACTAAAGCATGTTCAATAATGAGGGAAACATGTGTAAGTAATATATCTACTATTCACTCTGGCTGCATACTGTGTACATGTGTTACAAGCATGTAATAAGTGATCTAAATAAATACTATTACTGTGTGTTATCCTCATGTTGTAACATGAGCTGGGTTTGTTTGTCTTTGTTGTTGAAATCATAGAAACTGTCTTAATAATTAGAAAAGAAAATAAAAGAATATTCAAAAATAAATGGTTCATGATAAACTGTGATGATGTGCAGACCTAAGATACTGGTTCTTTTTCTTCAATGGAGGAGAAATCTTTGTATCAAAATTGCTTCTTAACTTAATTTTTTTGTAAACATCTTTCTTGACATCCTCTGATAGGCCTTGCTTTGATAAATCTTTTATTTTAAACTTGTGGTCTCAAAAGCAAGATGATGACACTTCAAGTTAAAAGGTTTGACTATGGGATTGCCATTGCATACAAGCAGTCCATATTTTGAAAATGTTAGAGATACAATCCAAAAAATGATAATATATGTCATACACATCAGCTCCTAACCTTGGGCTTTAATTAAATGTGCTATTCCACAGTAATCTAAGGGTCCAACTGTGTAGTAGCCTGTATATTGTGTCTGATATGAGAGCAGAGGCTGTCTTCATTCATACTCTTGAAGTTCACATATTGTGGAATTCTTTATAGCTGACAATGGTATGGAATTCCCACTTATAAGGGGCTACTCTCTATCATTTATATATGATAAGGTAATAAGCAGGAAGAAAGAAAAAGGAGAAAACCATACCTTCCAGGATACTCTGATCTGTCAGAAAAGAAATTGGCAGGAAAGACAGGTATCACACTCCAGACATATGTATTAGAGATGCAGTATATAGTTGACTTCATCCATTGAGGGCTTTACACTCCACCATGAATCCTGTTGGACTTCAGGCAGAGTCCAGATGGAGTCCACCCTTTTACACCCACTGTAGACTATAGTAAAATCCAGGTTGAGTCTGGGGTGAGTCCAGATCTGGTCCTGGTGTGGTCCTATTAAATGCTCAAATGCCAGACTCAGCCCAGACTACCAGGTGGAGCCTCCTCTTACTCATGCTTATCAATAGTAACCATGATCAGCTTTTGAGTAAATAACTTTCCACAGGGATATTTTTTCACTATGGTCTCTGAGGGTGAAATGTAATTATATAACTCTGTTATCTTCTCATACAATATGAGAAAAAAGTATCATCTCCTCGAAAAACAATAGCAGATTTTCACAAGATTTTCATTTTTAGCAAAAATTTAGATCTGGCCAAAGACTAGATAATTGTAAACATGTACAAATACAAGCTGTTTCAATCAATAGTATTCATTACAATAGCAATATAATTAGGAAAAATCCAAGAAATCCAAGAATAAATGCCAATATTTGTATATATTTGTTAATATCTCAGATTGTAGCAGCTGTTAATAGAAACATGCTATTGTTTGTTGTGTTGAAATTGGATAAGAATTGCACTTGCAAATCACAAAATACTGACCAAATCATGAGTTTTTAGATTTGTTGACATTACTTTGTTGATACCATTCTGACCTTTAATATACTTTAGCAATACATACATGGAAAAATCAAAAATTTGTTTCTGTTTGTGTTATATTTATATATTAGTTACACAGTTTAAAAAAGTCCAGTAAATTACTCATCAGACCAAACAAATACAAACAAACAAGAACTGTCCTGATCAAAAATTGTGAATTATAATTGAAATACAAAATAAAACTTTGTTTGTGTATCTTTGTACATGCTTATACAATAAAACTATTATATGTTTTACTTTTCTATGAATTTTTGCTGCTTGTAATAAAAAGTTATTTGTATATTTGGTTTGTCATCAATCTTTTATTACATACTCTTATTATATATAACTTCATTAAACTTTGCATCTCTCACTCAACTTTTATCTTTTTCCTTTTATTTTAGCTTTACACCTTCTTTCAGGTTTATTGATCTTCATGCACTATAATATTGGATAAAAGATCACTCTTTTTATTTGTTTCTGTTTGAACTCATCTAGCTTTATTTGATTTGTTTATTATTTCTATTTGTATGTATATGTATGTTATTTTATCTGAATACATCAATTGTATGTGGAGTTCACCTGAGTACTTGGACCTCACCTGAACCCCATCTGGACCCCACCTGGACTCCATCCAGACTCCAACAGGATTCATGAGGGAGTGTAAAGCACTGCATCCATTGCATGCATAGTGGATTGGATCCTTGAGGAAATATAAAGTATTATATGCATCAATGTCAAGCCATAGTTTTGATGTTGATAGAACTATAAAGTTGAGTAATAAATAAGTTTTGTGATGACTTACTATCTTTCTGCAAGTAATATTGAGCAAGTGGATTATTGTTAGAGTTATAGCTGGCTGGAAGTCCTGCTTCTTTAACCAGTCAAGACCACAGCCCTTCTTCACATATAATCCATCCTAAATTAAATTCCTCACTTGAAAGGGCAGTGTGAATATATGGAGGTTTAAAAACATTATATGGGACACCAGATGCACCATCAGTTTGCATCCAGAATGACTCATGACTGGCAATTTCTTCCTGAAGCATGTGTGAACAATAATAAGGATGATATCACCAGATAAATACATTCACTTTTGTCATGAACCATTTATTTTGATTATTCTTTTTCTTTTCTTTTCTCATTAATAGAACAGTTTCTATAATTTTGACAACAAAAACAAACAAAGCCAACTCATGTTGACGCATGAGGACAACACACCATAGTCATACATTTTCATTTTAAACTATTTTTAGTATACACATTTGTAACACATGTTGCAGTATGCAGCCACAGTGCACAGTCATACTTATTAAAAACATGCTTAGTACATATGTCTTGACTCACCTTTACCATGACTCTTAGTGACTCCTTATGAGTCATCTCCTTAGTATAAATAGTAGTAGTTGTAGTCTTTATTCTGTAGTCTTTAGCTGGTTGTTTCTTACCACCAATACTATCTGCTCTATACTCCACTTCTCTCCTCCTTATATAGGTTTGTAGTTTGTGTATTGACCTTGGCACTCTCTTGTATAGATTGTGTTGACATGCCTGACAACTTTATTAAGATATTCTTACCTTGTATTTCAGTAAAAGATTTGAAAATCATTTAGTGAAATGGATATGACTCTTTCCATATACCAAGAGCATATCTGCATATTTGAGATGATCTTCTCTACAAACAGCAATTACATACTGTTTCATGTGCTTGCACACAAATTTCATAACAAAATAATTACCTGACTAGTAAGCTTGAATATCTGTAAGCTTATCAAGCCTCTGTTAGAGCAAAGTGGGTAAAATGATAGAAGGCAGTGCAAAGTCAAGCTGTATGTAATCCCAAATCAAATACCTCTGCCTCTGTTAAGTTTGGTGACAGCCCTATTGAAATGTGTATTTGTAAATATGATATTAATGGACTCAGTAGGCATACTAGCTTGATGCCAAATCTCCTCCATGGTGTAAACCTCAGCTCAACATACTAGTCAAGCCCATCTTGTGAATTAAGAACTTTCCATGAAATGTGATCAATGCTTTCCTTCTTTTGTACTCTGCTTTTGCTTCCCATACATATTATTTATCACTCATTTCACATCATGTAGAATAATGTTACTTCACTATTTGCTAGAAACATATGGTTATTGTAAAGTTGTATATACCTTATTGGTTCCAGTGTGTTTCAATTGCAAGATGGAGTGAGTCAAAATCAGTAATTTGATCAAGTCAGACATATGAGTGCAAGATTGAAGTTTTCTGTGGTATATTTCAATGATGGCTAAATACAAGAAAAAAAGACTTGTACTGCAGTGCTTGCAATGGCCCACAACCCCAAGTAAAATATTGCTCAGACTTTGTAGATTAATAATTAGAACATAAGTAAGTCTTTAGTTTAGAATTTGAGAATAAGTGAGATGTGTATCTATAATCATGTCAATTGCAAGCATTTTGGGTTTTATTGACATATTTGTGGCAATGTTTGAACCATACATGTAGACATGTGACATTGCAGCCTGCTGACCAGTGTCATAGTGGGGGAGACCAGAGACAGTTACTTTGCCAGTGAATGCTGCTGAAGCTTTCTATTGCTTGGAAACTGCCTGTGTTATAGGCATTTGCTGTATGTTTGAGATTTTGTTAACTGTAGATATGGAGATGACACTGTCAGAATTGTTTGAGCAGCTGTGAAGTCATCCCCCTGCAGATGCATAGAAAGACAACACCCTTTGCTCTCCCCCACTATGACACCATGTGATGTTATGCCCAATCACCAATAACCAAGAAAGGCAAGTTGGTATCAGTGTCAGTGTTGTCAGTGTGTGTTGACAAAAACAGTACAAAGGAACTTCAGCACTGCTATGTAAGGCAACATAAAATAATATCCTTACTTTTTCAAATGAACTACAAGTGTTAATAAGTAATTCTTAACATAAATCTGATTAAATATTGAGATTCTGGTGAATTGAGTGGTATATAAAGGGAGCACAAGAACTGATGATTAATTCTAGATTAAAGATACATTTATGCTTCAATTAATAATCTCTACAGTCTGAGCAATATTTTGCTGTCATTCACCTATTTTTAGAAATTTCCAATGGAGTCTAATGAGGACCATCTTTGTAGACACTGGATATAAAATAAATATATTATTTAACTAACAATGATACAAAGTGAATAGCTAAGATAAAATGGAGGGTAGCAAGGGTAGAGGTGAGGGTGGGGAGGAGGTGTGCACTGACATTGAAGGTGGAGGTGGGGGTGAGAAACCATTCCAAATTGAGAATTTTCAACAATGATTTTGGTCAGCCCTAGGTTTCATTATGTTGCCATGTTATTTGTCTATCTGAAATGAGTGCAAAAATCATAAATTTGAGGCTGTCTGAAACCTAATACTTCCATCAATCCTGAGTGTATACTGAGTGTACACCAAAGATTCATGTCTCCTGAAACTTATACTTTTCATACTGATTTCAGGTAGACAAAAAACATGGCAACATAATGAAACCTAGGGCTGACCAAAATCATTGTTGAAAATTCTCAATTTGGAATGGTTTTCAGGACAATTGAAATGTCTATTTTCAGCCATTATTAAACTTTGACAAAAACTTATGAATTAAGCAAAGATTTCAGTCCTACCAAAACTGAAGTTTAAGCTTATTGTTTCAGTGAACAATAAAACATGACTAAATACAAAATTTTTGATCAAAGTATAGGTACACCAAAATTGGTAAATATAAGTTTAGTTTTTAGTTAGTCCGAAGATATTATATAAACTTTAAGTTTATCACTAATTTTCAGGTCACCTGAAAATTTGTACTTTCCAATGTGTTTCTACATCCTAGTTGTGATCAGAATTGACATACCACGAGATCACATGAGTGTTGTAATATCGCTTCAGATAGAAGTCCAAACTACATATCTAATCCGTGTTTAGGCAGATCCATCTGCTCAGTGGTATCACATTTGCCACATAGGTAACCCGAACAATCACCGCTGACTTCTGTTCTTGATTATGCAGCAATGACTTTGCCTCTTGGATACACTCTTCGAAGATATAATCAGGAATGGCTAAATATTTATAGTTGGACAGTTGCCCAGAGCGGAGTTTTGTATAAACGGTTGGTGCGCGGAAGCTTTATCGTCAAGGCGCTGAGTGATAGGGAAAAAATTAAATCAAATACACGTTCTGCTCGATTTGTTCGTGATGAACTTACCGCACTAATGAAGCCTCAGCCAAATGGTCCTTGAAAAAAGCACCAAGGCATTCCAAACATTTGCCAACTTCCTCATTATTCTCGGGGGTGCACACAACATGCTCCCAATGCAATGAATAAAGCACATATCTCCATAAACGGCAGGTTTGGGAGAGTGCTCGCAAGACTCGTGGACGCTCAAATGCACTCGGCTGATACATCCGTGGAAAAGTGGTATTGTTTGGGTGCATTGTCGCCTTAGGTATAATGATGGCATAAAAGTAAGAAAGAATTTCTGAAAAGATCTCGATTGGTACTTCCGGCGGAGCCTTCGGTTTGCGAGTGGTGGGCTCCTCAGGAAGCTGTGTTGGACGGTGAGGATCTGAAGCCTCGCTAGCGCTCGGTGCTACTGAAGTTTTCTGTCGCTTGGAAGCCTGTGTTGTAGGCATTGTTGTTTGAGAATTCGTACAACGTAGAGATTGAGATCACCGTGTCAGAAGTGTTCGAGAGCAGTCCTGAAGTACTAGTCTCCCGAAGACGCGTATGTAGAAAGTTCAAAACAGTAAGAGAAGCAAGCCGAGGCACGTGGTCGTCGTTGAATCGCTCAGTGCTGTCACGGCCAGAAATCCGGAATCCTGCCAAGTTGACGCAGCTTATAATTATCACTCTCTCATCCTGTAATCGCTACTCGTGCCTCTGCGACGCGCTCCTATTGCCAATATAATCTATTTATCATCATTGTAAAAGTGCCCAGCTCGTCTGAATGTCTCGATAATATCCGCTTAGGCTCAGTCTCGAAGAACTACCTGAAAATGTTGGTTGTGCTACTGCTGCTGCGTGATTTCGCAAGATTTCCTTCGTTACAGGTAGCTACCAAACGCTGGTTGGTTTATTTTCAGACATTCAAAGCTTCATTGGCAATCGGAGCGCGGTTGCAGAGACAGGAGTAGCGATTACAGGATGAAAGTGTGGTATAAGGCCGCGACGCGTCAACTTTCGGGGTAGTCCCACCTCGAGACGTGGTAGTACACTGGACTTCTGGACTTGTTTAGACTCCCTGACCAGCTCACATTCAACCCCTCTTACTTCACAAAACCATTCAGTACTACTCAAAGCATAACACAAAAATCAAGCAAGGGGGTAGTGGGAGGAAAGGAACATGCATCATTTCAACCATAGACATATAAAAACCATAAGCGAGCCTATTATCCGTCTTTTCCACAACTCTTCACTGTCCCATCTCCATACCGTCTCCAAGCCCAGCCCTTAATCCACCACCAGAACGACCGGCTGCGCTCGCGGAGATGAAACTAACTGCAACCGCAGAGAAGGGAAGACAACGACGATGAGGAAGAGCAAGAAGGGTGGGGAAGCGCTTAGGCAGTGGTTGCCTTGTGGTGCGAGGCCTTGATGGCGGCGACCTTGGCCTTTTTCTCGGAGACGCGCTTGGCGATGAGGGCGCTGTGGGAGGGGGTTTAGCAAGGGATCGGATAAGAGTGGTAATGAATGGATGTGGATAAGAGGGTCAAAATAAGGGATGGGGAAGATATACAAAAATGCGAAGAAACGAAAGGGAAGAAATGACACAGAAGTAGATAGATCGATACGTACTCGAACTCGGTCTTCTGCTCCTTCTGGGACTCGAGCTTGCGGCGCTTGAGGGAACGGAGGTGACGGCGGCGTTGAAGGCGCATGGGTGTGACAAGGCGCTGAATCTTGGGACTACAGACAAACGAAGTGAGTTGTATAAAAGAGAAAGAATAAAACTCGGACTCACGCCTTGGTGTATGGCTTCGCCTCGGGGTTCTTCTTGCTCTGAACCTCCCTCCTGACCACATACTTCCTAACATCGTCCTCCTTGCTCAAGTTGAAGAACCTCCTGATCTTCGTTGCACGCTTGGGGCCGAGACGCTTGGGGAGGACGGTGTCGGTGAGTCCGGGGATCTCTTCCTCGCCCTGCTTGACGATGACGAGCGAGAGGACGGCGATATCGGGGCCAACGATGCAGCCACGGACGGATTTGCGCTTACGCTCGCCAGTGCGGCGGGCGCGGTAGCAGGAGTGGCCGTCGGCGAGGAGAAGGCGGACACGGGAGGGGAGGAGGACACCCTGCTTCATGGGGAAACCTTGCTTGTCGTTACCGCCGGTGATGCGGAAGATATATCCCTTCCATTCGTCGCCGAGGGAGTCGCCAGGAACTTCCTGGGCGATTTTCTTGTCGTAAAATATGCGGCTGCGAGACGTGTGAGATTGGGGTAAATAATAAAATGTTACGAGAAAGGACGCACTAGCGCCTCTCTTCATCGAGGTCAATGAGCTTTTGGGCCCCGGTCGCGGGGTCTGAAGCACGGGGAGTGGTCAGTATCGTCGTCTCCCATCGGCGACACAACAATACATACTGGCAATGTTGAACTTCATGCTACGGACATTGTCAGCTCATCACATCAAACAGCGAGCTGAAACTAAGTATACCTTGAGGACTCGAAGACTTGTCACCTCTTGCGGTAACGAAAAACCTCTTGCGATGGGCTGCGAGTCGAGTGAAGGAGGGCGACGGCGAGTCTTTGCGGGGGCTGGTAACACACGCAAACACCACTTTCGCTGTCTCTACCCGATTGGGAAAAGATTAAGGTTTGCTACTGTATAGTTCGATCAGCCACATTCGGCAAGTGCCAGGGCATAGTTTTCGCATCGCGCTGAAGACTTTGGTGAGAGAGCCGTAGCAAGCACCAACACATTCCTCAAGATTTCCCGCCGCCTCTATTAATCGTGAGTACGCTGTCTCTTGCAGTAAGGAATTTTGTTTGACATCGCTCAGATCAGCCATGGGTCGCATGCACGCTCCCGGAAAGGGCATTTCGTCCTCCGCCCTCCCCTACCGTCGCGCCCCTCCTACCTGGCTTAAGACATCCCCCGAGGACGTGGTCGAGCACATCACCAAGCTCGCCCGCAAAGGTCTCACCCCCTCCCAGATCGGTGTCACCCTCCGTGACTCCCATGGTATTCCCCAGGTCCGCTTCGTTACTGGTAACAAGATCCTCCGTATCCTCAAGTCCCAAGGTGCGTCTTCGCCTTCTCTTTGACTTTTTTGTCCTCACGCTTTTCTTTCTTCTTCTCCTTCTCATAATCCTCTCCTTCCCATGCTATATAAACGCACTCTTCATACACCTTTTGTTTGGGGATAGGACTTGGCCCATCCATCCCTGAGGACCTCTGGCACCTCATCAAAAAGGCGGTTGCCGTCCGCAAGCATCTCGAGGTCAACCGCAAGGATAAGGACTCCAAGTTCCGCTTGATTCTCATTGAGTCCAGGATCCACCGTCTTGCACGTTACTACAAGACCAAGCAGCAGATTCCCCCCACGTTCAAGTACGATTCGGCCACTGCTTCCACTTTGGTTGCCTAAGCGTGTTAAGTGTGTGTGTGAGGAAGAGAGTAGGGTATTGGTTGGTTGGACGAGGGTAGCGTTGCATGTTATGTATTCGACCATACTCCGCTCTTATGCATGCGATAAAAATATACTAGGTCTTATGCCACTCTATGCTTTCTTCGATGTGTGAGCTGTTGAGTTTATATGAGGTGGTCATGTCCATAATCACTGGTTCGACATCGTTATCCTTTGACTTTCCCGGTCTATAGCTCGGTCCTCCCTCGATCGGTATATATGCCCAAGTTCTTGGTCTTGATGATTCTCGTAGTTCAGCCGCTCCGCATATATACACACAGCACGTGCAAATCGCGCTATCATAGACCCATCCACCGCTGTTTTTGTGCGACCAATCATTTTCTAACCCTTTAGCTACACTACCTTAAATTAGGGCGACGTGCACGGCGCGCACGTCTATGTAGCTACCGTCTCTTATAATCCAACTACTGCAGACTAGAGGCAAATGGCTTACTTATTATGGAGCTGGCCGAAGGCTTTTGGCAATCCGACATTTGCTACCAATCAAACTCTTCTGTACTCCGGCCGGATCCAGCATGAGCCCGATTTTCGGGCATTTCGTACGCCTAAGTACATACCAAACATGATGGCCATTTTCAACCCACTCCTGTACGCCTCAGGATCAAACATATCTAAGGATAGACATCCCCCTTTTCCAACACTCTCGAGGGTGATTTCAACCGCAGTAGGATTTTACAAAGTCTCAAAGATAGATAGATGCAGGCTACAACATGGGCGGCTTCCGATCAACAGAAACCTTCAGCGGCACTCGATAGCA